>JAMPIV010007014.1:0-64003 GCA_024509875.1 Oreohelix idahoensis | reverse complement strand
CTTCGGGCAAAACTTATATGAAATTGTTTTTCTTTTTTTAAATTTTTATCTTATATTTCTTTTATTGTATAATTTCCATCCAATATAGTCTATGTGATAAGTTATAGTATTCAATTATTTGGATTGTAGATCTGTAATTGGTTCTGGGGTAGGGATAGTTTATGTTTTTACAATTTTTGAGATGACCCACCCCCCTGTGTATAGCTAGTTTATAACCCTCACTTCACTCCATACTTTTGCCTACCCCCCCCCCCTTTGTGGAGTTTATGTTTTATTTTTTTTAAACACCTAGTCTATTGTTTTATGACACCCACGATGCCTATGAAGTGCCGCTACCGGTCAAATCCGCAAGATCACACATTGTTTTGTTTCTTTGGTTGTATTCTAGCTAATCATTTGTTCAAAACAGATCATTTTCCTCGTTCCATCTGTCAAGGGCCCTCCACCGCACGCCTGTAAGCCATTTTTCAGTTCTCATCAAGAGGACATGCCCTCAGTCATTAAGTCGCTTGCTACGAATATAACACATTATGGTAATACGAATATCTACTAAGAACTGCCCTGAGTGTGTTTTAACCTTAGAGTATGTAAATATAAACGTAAGGTAAATTTGTAACAGGAAATTGATAGAGCTAATTAACAGCGAAATTTTACAGAATAGAAAGGATGGAGGCAACCCAAGTATAGATAAAACATTAAAGTGATAGCGCTAGATATCTTGTTAATTCGAAAACCAAGGACCATCCAAAACGGCTGGGCCACCACTGCATCAATGGCCTAGCTGTTGAAAGTGAATTGAGTAGAGTGAAAGGACAGCCTAGCAAATGCTCAATTTTAGAGCAGACACCCGCCCCCCCCACTTCTACACAGCTCGCGGACTATGAGCTACTAGAAGTCGCATTGTCATGTAGAATTTGTGTTATCCCAAAATATTCTTGTCGTATTTGACGTATTTTTTTTGTATTTATTTCTTTGTTGCTATTCGTTTATGCCTCATTTAGTTCTGTTTATTTTTAGTTTATTTGCTTGGTTTTATTCTCGCATATGTTGTTGTGTTATCTCTCTCGTCTTGTTTCTGTGTTATTCCATACTACACTTCGTGACTTTGGTCGGTGATTTCGCTTGCCTACGTGCAATATATGTTCACGAATATCCGTCAGCTACAATTGCGTAGTTCTCCCTTGTTAATTTAGTTAATAATAAATCGGCACAATAGCAATGGTGGTCCACATATAGTCTCCATACATAGGTGAATAATTAATTCTCTTTCTCATTCTTATGTGTATTCAAAGAAATGTAAAGAGATGTTTTATGAATTAAAAACTGACAGTTTGTTAAAGAAGGTTGATCATTTTCCCTATATATGGAGACTTTTGGAACGCCCAAATCAATATTTATATGACATCATATTGTAGCGATGTTATTTAGAGGTCAAGTGTGTCTGACGTATAGGCAAAGAATGAAATAGGATCTTAGCAGAACCTACTAGTATTTGACAGTTCATCGAAATAAAAGTACTTATCAATTTCGATAGAGGCTGTATCGGGTCCCGTGGTATTGTGATTAATAGAGAGTTAATGTCTTGTCTCTGAGTTATAGATCATTTTTGAGAATGACGTTAATGTGGAAATAGAGGACATTTTAAAGTCATAATGTAAGATACAGAATATGGAGAGAGGTAGGAATTTGGATAGAGAAGATGGGATAAATATCTATGGTCCTGTAGCGTTCTCTGCAATAATCACTCCTGGTTAAGCATTGCGCGTTACAACTCGTCAGTCCCTCCAAATTGCTGAATAGAATAATCTACTACAGTAAAGGAACTACATAAGGAAACTTTAAGTTACAGTTAGAAGAGAGTGAATTATCGGACCGCTTGAGCTACATATAAAAAAAAATAAATAAAAAAAAAAAAAAAAAAAAATAACGAAAAAAAAAAAAAAAAAAAAAATAAAAATTTCACACCAGAGAAAGGGGGAGAAAAAAAAAAAAAAAAATAAAAAAAAAAAAAAAAAAAAAAAAGAATCAGAAAAAAAAAAAAAAAAAAAAAAAAAACAAAACAAAAAAAAAAAACAAAAAAAAAAAAAAAAAAAAAAACCACTCCAAACCACCAACACCCGAAACATTTCTTACGTGAGTCAAAGTCAGCCCACCTACCTTATTTTGTAATAATCCTGGCAAGTACGGTTTACTTTCCTCTGCTTAGAAGAAACAACCACACTTAACCACCTGTTCCACTCCACAAGGTTGACATTTTCAAGGCTATTGAGATAAGCTCTCTCAGTAGACAGTAGTGGTTAATCAAATCCTATATGATATGTTCATTCAGAATTCTAGTACGGGTGGTTGGAGGATGAGGTGCACCACAGATCCTATGCATGGTGAAACGGAGATTTGTAAATAATTCTAAGTGCACGAAATGTGGATTTTAACCCTCTACTGATCCAACTTCTACAAATCTATACCAAACGCGATGAGGACTTTTTTTATGATTGGCCGCAAGCGTTGTGTATGTCAGTGGCGCGCATGAGGCACCTCCCTAATTTATTGGATAATTATAAATTCAGTAGTAGTATCCTCACATTGGACCGGAACTTATATGAAAATAAGATAGGATAATCTATATTGTAGGTTACACAAGCTTTCACATAACACCGTGGTTCTCCGCAGCACAGGGGTACCACCTTCAAAATTTGATACGCCTTATCACGTCTTGTACTATAAACAAAATAAGTCATCCCTTACCGATATACAATTTTATGTTGACAGCGACTCAGAAATAACTGTTCAAATGTGTTTACACACACATTCTAACGCGCATCAAAATGTATCTAAAAAAATAGCCGTGTGTTCAACCAATTTTCATCCATTGGTGATCTAGCGGCAGTACGGAATCTACCTATTGTCTACCCTGCTCTTGGAGTGTTCAAGAAGCTATAAGCGCCAATTGCCGTGTGGTGCTCTTAGTTTATAATTTTGAATGTTCAGATTTACGCCTCTGGCGTCGTCAAGTCTGGTGGTGGGGCGTCCTTTGCAGAGTTTCCTTTCGGTCTTATAATTACTTTCTGTGCGTAGTTGTCATCATTAAATTTATAATTCATGGTTGTACTGGGGCTACCGGTTATTTTTTTATATTATCATCTTTTCCTTGTACCACTACTTACAGAGAACATTCGCAAGGACGCCTGCACCAAGCTGTCTCATTCTTTTTGTAACGGTGGTTGTCTTTGTGACATTTTGTTTTTCACTCGATGACTCTTTGCACCAGCCCCCACTGCGATACTTTTTAAAGATAAGAAAAAAAAAATATATTATCTGGTTTGTGCGGTCAGATGCTATATGTAGATTAGAGTGTTGTGTGGTGTGTGTTTGTTTATGCAGAGACACGCAGTTTTTTTCGCTTGTTCATCAGGTACGGTTTCAGCCATGGTGGTACTGCTGCGTCATACTTGTTGAGTTATGTATAACTAACGTCGAACCCTGTGAAAGTTCGATAAGAATGGCTACATGGTGTGCTGTAGATCGAGCGTGTAGAGATGCTGATATTCATTTAACAATGCCCGGGTGTGGGGGGAGGGAGGGCCTGGTGGTAGGAGTATGAGTTCAACCGGTTAGGAATAAGTTGGCAGAATGGTCAGACGTGCTTGCCTGTCGCGGAATGTTACCAGGTTGCAGGCTGGAAACATGTATGTCACATTGAATCTACTTAACTGATATGAGGTACCAGGCACTGTCTTGATTAGCAGGGAAGGCAATAATGCAAGAAGAAGAAGTGATAATGATACCCTCATACATTATAAAATCTGTGCTGTATAGTTAAAGTTTTCCAAAACACACTCCCTAACGGCAATATGTTGCTTTAAACTTGGACCTTATGCATCATTATAGAACTAAAACTTACTCCGACAGCATGTTTTGTGTAAGTAACTGGAATAGGTGTTTATTATTGCATGTTTGCATTTAGAACTGAATGTGTGTTGTAGTAAGCTTGTACGGCGAGTATTCTCTTCTCTTTACTGTGTTTTTTATGTATTGTGTTAAATAAAAACGCTTTGCTCATAAGAAGTCGACTCGATCTGACCCTTGTTATTTAGTTGTATTAATGTCTGTCGCGATATGGAATGCAAAACGTTCTTATCGTGTTGGCAGCTATTAAATAAGTTCTTAATTTGCATGAAGTTTGGAGATACGGTCTTGTAGTCATCGATCTCAATGTATCTTCAGCAGCATCCGCAACCAGGGGAGTATTGGTACTTTCTATACATACGTCTGCCAAGTACTTCTATGTCACCGTGCGCCATCTAGGTCACGAAGGTCTTTTATATGCATTCTGGCAACTTCTTCTGGTCCTGTCTTCGCAGTTGTTCTCCTCATTTGCTCCATCTCCATCTATCTCTCATTACTAATGGATTTCATTAAACCAATGGACGCATTAAAATTCTATCATCAAGTTTCCTACAATGTGTGTCGTCCTGTCCATCTCCAGCGTTTCCTTCAATATAATTCTTAATCATTAAAGTTTCCTCATGTGTGTATCCTGTCCATCTCTAGCGTCTTCATCTCAATATACTTTTATCATTCAAGTTTCTCTCATTGTGTTGGTCCTGTTCATCCAGCGTTCTTCCTTCACATATCATTCTAGCATCTAGTTTACTCATTGGTGTAGTGTCCTGTCCTCTCCTAGCGTCTTCTCCAATATTAATTCTAAATCATTTCATAGTTTACTCACATGTGTGTGTGTCTGTCCTCTCCAGCGTTTCTTCCTCTTTTCCTCAACATATTAAAATCTATCCCCTATCAAGTTTCCTCAATGTGTGCTGTGTCTGATCTTCATCTCCCGCGTCTTCCTCTCAATTTAATTCATGATGGATATAAAAGATTTTGAAAAAAAAAAGAGTTAATTTTAAAGAATATTGTCTGAACGACCAGGGAATGGAAAACCGTAACACGGACGCTTTCCGTGGATGTTAACACAGTCTATGTGTTACTATACATCACATGCGTCGCAAGTCATTTCGCAATGGGACGTATCTTATTTATAATCCAACAATGTGGATACCTTCGTGAAACAGTATTCTGTTTGATGGTTAAAGTTTGTCTCGGTACATGGCGGAGTTTCAGCGGTTCGATTATTGGCCTTGTTTGCTCTATTGTTAACAAGTCGTTTTTTCCGTCATTATTTTCTCAGTCATCAGTGGAAGGTTCCGTAGGGCGAGGTTCTCCTGACCATTTTCTGTTAATCTGGTGAACAACTCGACATTACTATAATGTGTATGTCAGAATGGAAAGATAGGTCAGCAGGAGTAAATTATAAATAGTCTTCGCACTCTCCAGATTGCATTCTTAAGTGACTTTAGTGCAGCGGCAGAGGCCTTATACAAACTTGCAGCAGAGGATTATAGTGGTAGAGGGATAAAGCACCGAGAGAAAGACTGTATGTTTTTTACAGACGCGCTGCAAAATAGTTTGTAACGTTGAGGTGGCGCCGAATAGTCCAGACCTGGGCTGACCTAAGAGTGTGCTCAACAAACTATATTAACGATTCAAAAGGGTTGTGGATACCATGGATCCTTTCATTGTAGCATCCTCGGGCAATGAACTAGGCTGACAGATTGCAACAACAATAAAAGAAAAGAAAAAAGAGGTGGAAAGTACCTCAACCTGATTACAAGCATAACCTTTCAAAGGGAGGGAATAGGTGTTTTATCAGAAATCCAGATACAGAAATTAAGAATGGGATGCAGAGCCTCCAGGCTGTGCACCATTTAACAATTTGCAGAATATTACCAGCTGCAACAAAACGAGAACAAGTGTGTAATATGGAATCAGGCAAAGGCCACAACAGATTGGGATAACCACATTCTATTCAAACAAGCTAAAGATAGGAATACCGGTGAGTGTAAATGTTGCACTGATAAAACGAATGCTTGAACGTCCCTGCTTCAAATGATGCCCAAAATCTTGCTTCAAAGAATGCCCAACATCTGCGTTCAAAGTTGCACCAACATAAGAGAAACAAGAGAAAGCGCATATGGCCACGATCACTAGTACTATTTCGGAATTAAAATATGGGTGATTACAATTAGAACCTGAACATGACCTCAGACTTTCGTTGAAAATATTCAAGTTGACGTCTGAGTGTAGAAGCAAGAAGAAGGAGATGGTATATTAAACCATGTGTGGCTGTGATTGTCTCTTTGTCAGAATTTATCTTTAGAAGACATTCAAATTATGTCTGTTACAGACATTGTCTGTTGTACTGAGGCAAAAAAACGTTATTTGTTCATTCATTGTCCTCTGTGCTGCTAACAAAAACACTGCGGATGGTCCTCTTGAAGGAATCCTGCAACATACCAGCTCTCATGTTCCACCATTCCAACCCCCCCCCTTCACCCCCCATCCACACACCACCCACTCCTCCCCCAGTCCCATCTCCCACTTCCAATCAGTCCCCCCCCCCCAAAATCCAATACTGTCACAGTCCCCCCCCCAGTTCTCATCCCCTTCCCCCCAAACCACCCAAATCCACAATGCTCCAAACCCCCAGATCACTATACGCACTTTCGAACAAGCCGTGATAATTGAGATCCAGTGATCAGTCTCCCATGCTACCCCAACCAGTTCGCCTAGCACCTGCTCCTGTGAACATTCTCTCAGTCATGTGTCTATCTGTCACTAGTCTACATAATACCTACAATCAGTCCACAAGAGTGACTCTTCTATAACACCGTCTCCTCACCTGCCGTACTTGAATCAACATCTGTACATTTATAACAATCTTGTTCAACACATACTATGCCATTGGGCAAACAGATCTATGCTATAGGTTCACACCCAACAACTCTAGGAACGTAAATAGGTCCACACGTCTGATTATGAATGTGACACTCGATGCGTGCCTCTATATTAGTGATACGGCGATTTCCACACGATTGATTATGGGGACGTGTATGCGATGGTATGTCACCGCCACAGTGACTAGGTTACCATCCCTTTTTCTTAGGATGGACGGTCCAAAGGATAAGAAGTGCTATTATTAATCTTCCAGTGGGTTGGCATTGATATTGCCCGCACATATGTTATTGCAGTACGGACATGGGTCAAGGTCCGATATTCTTATGAAGAGAGGAATGTATCGAGGTAGTAATTTTACACTAAGTCAAGGAAGGATGTAAAATTATGGTACACACCATTACGTTTTATCATCGCCTACAGACGTCTAACTTCTCAATTGATCCGAGCCGTTTGGATGTGTCCAACCGCGCGTCATCATATAGTTACGGGACGTTCCTGCGACTATAAGTGTTTTCATCTTAATGGACACTCAGGACATATAATGGCATAGGATAGCTATTTATGAGTAGCACACTGGGGAAAAAAAATTTTTTTTTTTCAATTCTACTAATCATAATAATGTTTTTTCATAATCAACCCTCACATAGGACGTGTCTACTGAGTTTGACAACTGAGTATATAAAAATATTGTTGTTGGCACTCGCAAGAAGAGAACTTATCTACACGTTATCATTTGAAGTTACAAATTTCAACAATATTATGGTGAATACTGATATTTGTATTCGAACCT
This sequence comes from Oreohelix idahoensis, assembly GCA_024509875.1. NCBI lineage: Eukaryota > Metazoa > Mollusca > Gastropoda > Stylommatophora > Oreohelicidae > Oreohelix > Oreohelix idahoensis. Next base: position 56,418 of record JAMPIV010007014.1, on the reverse strand, counting down.
TGGTTGACAGACAGAAAAGTCATTTATACTCACAATTCGCGTAACTACTTTCCCAACACAATAGGCACGATCAAAGAAATTAATGAATCAAATGACCCAGGAACTAAAGAAGCTTATTGAATCAATTGAGAACGGTGGGCTTTTCCACAACGACCAATGAAGATAGAAGACGCGGACGCAAAAAACAAATAAAAGAAGTGTGACTCGTGTATGAACGCCCCGCCAACTCAAGAGTGGTGTTGCCATTGCTGCGGGTAAGCGAAAGGAACCGACAAGAAATTGTATCTATGTTCTACAAACTTTTCATCGGACTGTTTCGAGATTACATGAAAACGTTCAAGTCACAAATGATTCCGAATCATGACGTGGCTGTGTGGTTTCGACTATGCAGACAAATCAGTGTACGTCCACAATATTCCGGGTTACAAGCCACACGATCGCGAAGGACGGATGCCAGACTCACCTAAATGTTGCATTTCAAAGGATAATGACAACTTTCTCAGTAGATCATAGGTGATTGAAAAGACATGTTCATTTTACCAACATGGAGGCAAAACCAGTCCGCGGTATTTCCATCTTGTCTAGGCCTTTGGGTGAAGGAATCGCATCGGACGGACGGGTCTAATAAGTATAAGTCTCAGTTCGTGGGACTGTTTTGTCATTACATAAGAAACCATCACTGGCGTCGTAAATTTCACATATTTCAGAGGGAGTGACCCCCATGTCCGTTATCTAATATTTTTTATATGCCACGTTATAATTTGTTTCATTGTTAGACGTTATGTGCTGTGCCTAATTTTGTGGGGAGGTTGGAAATTGGAAAGATTTCAGAATTGAATAAATTATGGCTTCTACGGATTAGCCGAATATTGCATTCTGAACGGTTTCTTTATGGTAGGTGAATTAAATCAGCCAAAGTATCGCGCGAGAAACGACGTCCGTGACATTTCCGGGGCTTGATTCGTTCGGGGGACTTGCATTTAAAATTCACTCAGTATAAGTGTAAGCTTGGTCCTATAGTTAGGTGAAATAATTCGGGTAATTTTATCGTATTCAGTTTTTTTAACATTCCTATTTAGTTTAGGTTAACGTATGTAAGTAATACTATCTTAGTTATCCATTCTGATTCTTGCTATTATATCATGGATTCATTTTTATATTTTTGTTTTTTAACCGTTTCAATGAGGTCCATGTTTGCGTCATTAATTTTTGTGTTGTACGCGCAGTATAAAACTCAATATTCCGTTTACACCCTTCCACCCTTACTCGATAAAATCTTACGGTTTGCAGATTTTGGTTTCATAAAAATCAACTTTGTTATTAGTAAGAAAACCCCGTCAATGCTTTTCGAGTCATAATAGTGGTTGTGTTTTATAAACCTATTTATAATACCCATCGAAATCGTAATGTCCTTCAATTTAATTCTGTTCATGAATTTAACACTAAAAATATAATTTACCTTTGCTTTAAATAAGAGTGTATATGAAATAATAAATTATAATTTTACTGATCATTTTAAGGAGTATTTGGGACTCTTGCCAAATATTTGCCCCCCAAAGTGGTAGTCCAAGAAATGGTGCGATGCACTTTTATATAGCTCATGATTTTAGGCATAATATTATAATAATAATATATTTATTAAAATAAATTTGACATTTTTTAGTCTGTCCTGTCATACTAAAGGACCCCCCATAGTGTATTATTATTTGGTACACTTTTTTTTCCATTTACTAAATTGATTTACTTAGCACATATCACTGACTGAATGGCCATCATACTATAATACTTCTGAGGAAATAATACTATTTTATTATTAGGTTGGCCATGATAGTTAATCCTCCCAGCACCCGAAATAGATAAATATCATAAACTTATTTATGATATATTAACGAGTATATTTGTAATATTTTCCCCAACTTAGTATGTCATATGAAATGTTGGAATATCTATACAAATAAATAGTTAGCATAATATTACCAACCCAATTAATTAAATTGAAACTTTCCCAGATTAAGTTCAATAATATTATGATTGTTTATTCCACTCGACTATTCATACCAATTGAATAAGTATAATAATTACTTCAAAATTTATAAAGGTGATTATTACCATAACCATTGCACGTACAACCATATTAACGTCACAAGATTTGCTTAAACTTAGGACTAATTTTATTAAAAAGTGTGTATGGTCTAAAGATTTTCGTCTGGAGAACACAAGAAAAAAAGCGAGTAAACTTCTCGAGGCTTAATTGCAATTGGCTGGGAATTTGCAAAATATAAGGCAGAAGATGGAGGAAAATTGTGAAAGCCATTGCTTAAAGCAGAGATGGAAGAACTTGAAAGAAAACAGGGTGAAAAGTAAGGCCATTGCTAAAGGCAGATGATGGAAGAACTTGAAAGAAAAACAGGCCGGCGTAAATGAGAAGCAGAATTAAAGACAAGTAAGAAGAAAGAAAGAACCCGATAGCAAGAGATGAAATCCTACGGATTGCCAAGAAGAGAATAAATTGAAACGACAAGAAAAGCCCATCATTGAACTGCAGCAAGAACATGGAAGTTGCAACGACTTAAATTAGAAACAGAGCAAAACTTAATTCAACAGGAGGCGCTGCAGCAACCCAATAATGAACTACTGCTCAATCTGGATCTTCATCCACTCGACTTAAAGGTAATTATTACTTTAAAGCTGCCTCCATTCAAGTTACACGTAGATGACCATTTACATCGTGGCTCGCGCGCGCTTTGAGGGACATATTGTTAAGGTTGAATAATACCTTGACAAAGCGGCATGGGCACAGAAACTTAACGAATTTCTAGAGGGCGAACCTGCAAGTGCAGCAAAAAATATAGAGCCAACATTACCCACAGACCATGAGGCATTTAAGACGTTTGTTACTAAACGGTATGACGTCGTTTCCACTTTGAACGAAGAGGCATGTAGATTGCGTTTTACAAATAAAATTGTTGCCGGATAACAATAGTGATTTCACAGGTTTAATTGCTAACATACGCAATACTTTTAACAGATGGGTTGATCTGGAAGGTGTCAACAAAATCCAGACGACAAGTTAGTCGATTATGTTTAAAATGAGTTGGATAAAGTATTATCTATCTGTCAGCCCACCATTCTTTGCTTATCTCAGCAAGAAAGAAAACCAGAATCTATTGATGAGTTAGAAAAAATTTCTTTAAATTACTGCACAGCTCATCCAAATGCTAATATTTCTGGCACATTGATAAGAGAACCACTTCCTGTAGCCTCCAATATGGCATATCATAATCATAACAAACCTAGAACACACAGTGTAGACAGGGGTAGGTTCAAAGGAAACAGATGACATTAATTTTCATAAAGGGACAGAATAACTTTAACAATAACTTTAATAGAGGACGACAAACAAACCAGAAACACTAATTCACCTCAGTCTAGAGATAACTGTAATCCACGTAACCTAAGTTATAATCGATCATATAACTATAATAATGATTACAAGTGGAACAATAGCGATAATTATAACTCGAGACATCGAGATAACAGTTACAATAGAGGACAACGGGATAATTCATCTAATTATTCTCGTCATCGTTCTCATTCTCGTAGATCGACAACTTATAACCATAATACAGGGGCAGCTGTTACAACTGCTACAACCCTAGGGTTCAGAGTTCAACTACTGATAAACAAAATTACAGTCATCGTCTACTCGTAACTTATGTACTTGTTTTGCAATGAATTATAACGTGGGCAAATAGTTGCCCAAAACATGTAATCTTATATTTCAGAAAAGCAAAAATGAGACAGTTTCTGAACTGCTGCGGTCATATTCTACCAGAAGTCAGTCTAGCAGTCAATGACGGAACAGGATCACTGATCTTCAACAGAGGAAAAAGTTAATGGTTCCAATTCGTCTCAGTCTTAAGAGATTCGGGATCGACCACGATCGGAATCCGTCAGACACTTGTTCATCCAAAATTGTGCAACTGGAGAGAACATGTCAGGTGCATGACTTTTGGGGGGGGGAACCATAGAATATTTATCCCAACAGCTATTATTTACATTGACACAACCTTTCTTCACACGGCAATGTTAAAGTCATGCATGTGTAAGAAAAAACAATTGCGACCCCTTTATGGTGGGTTGCATTTACACAGGAGTAAAGATTGCACACCAGATGAGATTATTCAATGGGAAAAAAAATAATCTATACATCGGAAAAAATGCAAATAGCAAATAACCCTGAGCACTATACAAAACAATTAGTAGAGACATATAGACACGGAAAACAAGGGAACTCCCATTATTGGACTATCATGAAAATATCGAGATTCATTCTGGTATTGACCGTGTGTATCATTTTGCTGCAAAAACAGAGGGAAGGACAGGTCACTAACAAAATTTTTTAGCTGGTCAAACAAAGATGACAATATCTTATCTAGGAAACATAAAATTATTAGTCAGATGGTTTTAAGTATTAAAAAAATGACATGATTTTTGTATTAAGATGTTTTTATGGATAAAAATCAGATTAGACTCAACAAGTCATGGTTACCTTTTGCTTTTTGGCCGGTACAATACTTCAACATGCACCTATGATTCTAAGTGTGCAGGTCACATGGGTTTACTCGTACACGTTCACGAGTATTATCTCTTCTTTTTTTTGGCCGGGAGTATCACGAGATATTTCACAGTACGTACGCTCCTGTACGATATGCCAAGAAGTGAAATAAGCACGGGGAGCCCTTTCACAACAACAACGGCGCCTATTCAAGGCTTGTGATATATCGGTGAGACCTTTCGACAAAAATGGCCTCATTGATATCATTGGCCCACTTTTTACCATCAGCCAGAGGACAATAGGTTTATTCTCACTTGCATTCGATTTATGCACACTACGATGGCCAGAAGCCATCCCATAAAAAACAACCACCCAACACAGATGTAGCTGATGCACTACACTTGATCTTTTCTAGAGTAGGTTTTTCCTAGAAAACTTTTGTCAGATCATGGTTCTCAATTTATATATACTTATGAGACTATGACGGAGGTAATGAATGTGAAACTTGGCAAATAGATAGAAACCTCAGCAGCATTTATCACCCAAATGAAGTATATGGTGCTGTAGAAAGACTTAACCGTTGACACTCAATAAACAAATGCTGCATAAAGTTACAGTTAACCATCCACAGGACTGGGACAGAGTGCTACCAGCGGTGTTATATTAGCTTATCGCTTATCGAGAGGTGCCAAATGAACAAAACTGGCTTCTCCTCCGTTTTCATTTAGTCTTTGGCGCTCCTCCAAGAGGTCCTATGGGGACTGATAAAAAAAAGATTTATTAATCGATTCTGAGATGACTCAGGGACAACTCAGTCATCCTATGAATATGTAATTTAATCTCCCACAAACACGAATAACATATTGATGCCTGTCAAATGGCAACAGCTTCATCTGAGGGCTGAAGCTGACGAAAAGAGAAAGCTAGAAACTTTCCCAAAAACAGTAATAAGACGATTACGTCGGGATCAATTATTATTTCCAGTGCAGATCAAGCTTATGTGTTATTGCCACATAACAATAATAGACTACTAATCTCGTGGAATGGGGAATACCGGCTTATCAGTAAACATTCTGACGATGATTATGTCCTGGACATTAAGGGACATCACAAAATATTTCACATAAATATGATCAAGCAATTTCCTACTCGACCTGAACATCTACAAGCGATTTTTCATGAACTAGCTGACACAGGATTCTATCAGACCTACATGTCACTATTCTAATTTATTTATACCGTTATCCAGGAAGAAGAATCTTCTTTTCCAGAGGTACAGTTACCGTTACCTGTTACCTGTAGTACAATTCTCTTACAATCTAGACGAATCTTGGCGGCGGGACGTAACCATCTCTTCGTCGGTTTAACAGGCCGCAAACAGCATCAAAAGATTGCTGATCTGCTACAATATCTTATCCAGATGTGTTGACCGATGTTCCAGGTAGCACATCAGTCATTAATCATGACATCACTCTTAACGAGGATACTCCAATTCGGGTACATCCTTATTCTGTTCCTATACACTTTCTTACTAAAACTACTAAGGAACTTGAACAGATGTTATCTTTAGGAATTATCGAAACTAGTAATTCCCCATTTTCTTCTCCATTAGTTATTGTCCGAAAGAAGGACAATAACATTAGACTATGCGTCGACTATAGAAAATTAAATGCACAAACGATATAGTTGATAAGCGCGAACCATCCAATCTCGACTCGTATGATGAAACTTACTGCCAACGTCTATCGACAGCAACTATATATTTACTAAGATAGACTTAACTAAAGGTTTATTGGCAGAGATACCACTAACCGAAAAAAAAGCAAAAAAATTTTTAAAAAATTACAGCGCAGTTTTTACTAAACAACTCCGCTAGGTCTCTTATTAAGTGGAACGTGATGCCTTTTGGGCTGGTTTTAACGCTCCATGCTACCTTTGTTTCGCATGATGCGACAGAATTTTTCAGGTAGACTAGACATTATTACATATATAGAAGACATATGATTGTTTAGTTCATCTTTTGAGTAACATTTGTTGGGTCTTGGATACGGATTTGATAACATAAGAAGGTACAAGTAGACTGCTAAAAATACCTAACAAAATTACAGGTAGCATTTCATGAGATCACTTTTTTGGGTCACAGTATTGGAGCTGGATATATCCGAACATTACCCAGTACAGTTTCAAAAATTTTAAACATTTCCGTTCCTCAAACGAAGAAACAAGTGAGAAACTTGTTAGGGCTAGTCCAAAATTACAGTAGATTCGTACCTAACTTGATCTGTCTTCCATCCACTGCTGTATTGTCCAGAGGATTTACTAAAGAAGAAAATGACAGTGAAAAGTGACATGGACTGACGAAATGTGACAGAATTTTTCGGGCAAATAATTTCTATATTTTCAAAATCCACCTAATTTTGAGATTAATTGTCATGCTTTCTAAAAAGTTCATTCTTCGTACAGATTAGCGAACTATTTAGTATACAATACGGAATTGGCGCATGTTTGCTCCAATACCATGACGACATCCTCCATCCAAACTTGTACGTGTCACGAAAACTGAAACCACCAGAAGTGACGTACTCTACGGTTGATCGCGCACCCTTCGCCGTCGTGTGGGCGCTAACCAAACTAGAAAAATTCCTACTGGGAGCCCCTTTTGTAGTACAAACCGATCAAAGGGCCGTAGCATCACTACAACGAGCAAATCACCAGAGTCCAAAATTGACCAGATTTGATATAACTCCTCACCACCCAACCCTTCGAGTTTTCAATCGAGTACATCACAGGATCCGACACAAACATCTTTGGCAGATACATTATCTCGAAATCCTAATGAGGTCGATTCCTAATTTACGTTGTTTGTCGCAAAGATAATAATATGTACAGAGAAAAATAATCAAAGAAAATAGCACCATCGTTGATTTTTGACACATGAATGAACCATTTACTCAGCTGCTTTCTATAGGCAAATTATACGCAAAGTGACTGCAATCAATTGACACTATATTCGTCTTTACACCGGGACTTTCCTGGTTTACACATTTGTCTAAACAACATTGTTTCAAAACACTTCGGAGAAAAATAAATGACATTCCAGTCGAACTAATTCGTTATATAAAACGTGATTCAGAATTACTTGAAACATTTTGGTCTAATGGAAATTCAAGGATCAAGGTACTACGAATGGATCTTCATATCCCAATGGATTAAATTATACTTTAATTTATTCTTTAAAAACTAATGGATCCACATTAAAATGACAAGTGAGTTGAATTTTAAAAAAAATTGAATGAAACTTAAAAAAATGAAAGAAAAAAAGAAAAACTTAACTCAAACATAATTCTTTGCATTCGCATATTCTCCCCTAGAATTACATGATTATATTGGCATCAACTATTGTTTTAATTAGTTAGTAAAGGTATTAATAACTTAGTCAATTACAAATCACTTACTTGATGTTCAAATTAAACACAAACTAACTTAGTTAAATTTTGGTACATCATTTTTTTTTCTTTCTCTAATTTATTCTTTATTTCGTTATTATGTCTTTCTTTAACACAATCCAAAAACTCAATTTTAACAACTTACATTAGATTTTCAACAAAACTTATTCTCTTATTCCATTACCGCAGTATAGTATATTTAGTTTAATTTTAACACGACTTATTAAATTAGTCTGACATGACCATTTTATCACGACATATTTTAAGTTAATTAATTATTTAATTAATCAGAAGATCGACAAAACCATTCTCTTTTAGTTCTTAATTACATTTTATATTTAATTTATGATATAAATAAATGAATAATTACATGACTATTGGTTAGTCGACATGAACACGACAACTACCAGTTGGTTCTAGACAGAACGTCGTCATCAGGGTCCATATGCCCCCTAATCTCGTTTAAATTTTTTTTTTTTTTGATATTGTTAACCATATTGGTATTTTTTCGATGGGTTTTTGTATTAAAACAAAATTATCTAATCGATTTTTAACTTTTCCCCCCTATATGGGAATTATTGCAATGGGTAACCCCATTGTTAAGGTCACATTTTATTTTTTCATGATTGTCTGTACCACTAGTAAGGTTAACTGCTGCATGATAAGCTCTGGACGCACAATGTAGGTGGAATAGCGTTTAATATATGGGTTGTAAATAATTAGTTAATCTGTTTCCTTGAAAACCAGAGTTTGTTTTCGGTGATTTTACCTGATAAGGAGTATTTTTTTATGGCACCAAAAATTCCCTATCTAAACCTAGAATTTGGTGTTTTTTTTTACTCTCAACCCAGTGACTAGGGGTTACCCACCCCTTTTGCCACGGACAGGGGATAATTGGTGAGAAAAAGGTAACCATTAGTCAATGGTGATTGGTCTAACGTTAAACTGCCATATAAGACCTAATAGGTGACTACGTTTTAAATATAATGTAAATAATAATTGTTAGTTTGTGTACGCGATACATACACGCTGAACGATTGATTATGGACGTGTATGCATGGTTTTGGTATGTCACGCACCGTTTATGACTAGCTGCACGTTTACCACCAAGACCCTTTTCTTCTTAGATGACCGTCAAACGGATAAGGCGTGTCCTATAATCCTTCCAGTGGTAGGCATGATATTGCCGCACATATGTTATTGCAGTACGGACATGGGTCAGTCCGATATTCTTATGAAGAGAGGAATATATCGAGGTTAGTAATTTTAACTAAAGTCAAGGAAGGATGAAATTATGGTCCACATTCGTTTTATATCGCCAGACGTCTAATCTCATTGTCGGCCGTTGGATGTCCCAACCGCGCGTACATATAGTTACGACGTTCTGACTATAGTGTTGCATATTATTGGACCAGGACTATAATGCATGGATAGCATTTATGATGTATGATTCAATTCTAATATATAATGTTTTCATAATCAACCTCCATGGACTGTCTACTGTTTGAAATGTATATTAAAAATTGTGTGGACTCGAGAAGAGACTTATCACGTTCATTGAAGTTACAAATTCAACAATTATGATACTGAGTTCAAACCTTGTGACAGACAGAAAGTATTAACTCACATTCGCGTAACTATTCCAACAATAGCACGATCAAGAATTAATGAATCAAATAAGGCGCCCTCAAGTCTCCACCCTCAGCAATTCTTTGAAAGAGTTGAAATGCTTTATACTGTTTGTGTTGTATGCTTGTTGTACAATCGATGGAGTGTATCCATCTCTGATGCGTTAATCTGTTTGTGTTGGTTATGCTGGGTGTTAAGTCATCGTTGGAGGTATACCATTCTCCATTACGTCCATTTACTCGATAGATCTATAAGTTTTGATGCCGGCGAAGTCCAGTAGTTCTGTCCACCATGACACAGGTATAGTCATGGGCCTGATTGGGAACTGTAGTTTATAATTCTTTTCCTTTGGGTCATACACTTTTTTTTAAGCGCAGAATTTATTAAACACGTTTAGAATAAGAAAACTGTACAATATCAACGCTAGGATCGTATACCTCCCGATTATTTAATTCATCCGGTCCTGTACTTTAAAAAAAATCAAATGCTTTAAACAAATTGCAACAAAAAATTCAAAAACTGTTTATTGGTTTTTTGCTGTTGAAATCCTGACAATTGTAGATGGATTCTAAAATTAGCAGAAGCCCATTACGTAACCCTGGGATCATTGAAGGGCAAATATATTTCCCTGTTTGAAAACATGTTTCTCTTTTTCGTTAGTTCGCAGACTCTTTATCAACCAAATAACATGATGAACTAACAGTTCAGAATTGTTTACATTTAGAGAAGACCATGTTGGGTAACCAATGGCATGAAATTAAACCTATTGTATTTGCGATTTTTTTTTTATTTAATGGTCATTAAATTTACAATATTACCTGTTGCTATAGGTCATGTTAGGAAACACCACTATATCTCTCTCTCTCGCTCTCTCTCGCTCTCTCTCTCTCTTCTCCTCTCTCTTCTCTCTACGTCTCTGTCTCTCTCTCATCCCTCGATTTAACAATGCCGTCATCGCGTACGGTGGAAAATAATGGGAAAACACCTTGCTCGCTATCTTTCTGCTCCAATGGGAGAGGGAGAAGAACAATTGATTTTTTATGAGTGAATTTTTTATTGATAAGTTCTCGCGTCGTTTCTTTTAAAAAACTCCCTTTCGTTTGACATACACTGTAACAAGATATTTCTAACACAGAATTCCACTAAGGTGGCTGTTTTCTGGACTTTCGTTTTTATTCCCCTTCAACCCGACATCCCTAACCCCGTCCACTTTTTTTTTGTTTTTACTGTATAAAACGTTACTTATTGAAACTGACTAATGTTACAATACTTAACTGAGCCAAGCAGGGGACTTTATTACACGGACCATCAGGTTCTAAACCCTTTTTGTCTTCTTGAAGACTAACTGTGGTTAAAGTGGGATGATATTTAAATACTTATAAGGGGGGGGGACTTTGTTGTTACTGACTGAGATTCTGACTGTGATGGTTATCTGTATCTAATATGTGTCAGTTGTTTTTACAGATAACCTTACTTACATGCCAAATTATTTAGTATTTACAGTCAGAATTCTTCTGGAATATTGTGTTCGTTGGCAACTGTTATATGTCTAGGGTTATGCAAATGATGAAGTGTGAAAGTTCACCACAAAACAAACAACAGATAAACAACTTTATATTATTCCACCTCACTTGGGACCAATACTGTGACACTCACCAAACAGTCAAACCACTCTTAGAAGGACTTATACTAAAAAAGATTTAATGATAAAATTTCAAGATAGGTACCTATGTATTTGATTTTCATCTTACTAATAGTGATTCTGATTCAAACTTTAACACAGTCGATAGCCATGGAAATTATAATAACATGTAATTTCAAAATATTATTGTTCACCAGATATAAATGTGCGTCTTTGCCATTGACATACAATATTAGTATTCTATGTGTGTGAGTTGTGTATGTGGTGTTAATATGGAGGTAATTACTGGTTTTGTTCTTCAAGGATTAGAATTCTTATTAGTCATCATGACTGCATGTGGCTTGTGTATTACGTTTGGAAACTTAGTATAAATCTGGAGATGTTCTCAGTTGTTCCCGAACATTGTAAAAAAACAAATTAATTGGCCCTCTTAATTTAACGTTAAGTTACAATGTCATATTTTAAATGAGGAAGGGGCGTTACATAAGTGTTGAGCTCTTGTTGGCCATCGAATGGGCCTTTAACTTTTCGTGATGGCGGCAGGCAAAGACTCCTCGTGCCTAGACTTCTTCACTGTTTCTGGAGGACAAACATCACTGGTTTACTAAGATTAGTGAGACCCAAGAGTGTGATGTCTGTTGGCCTCTGGATGGTAGTTCAGCAAAACGCTCAGACCCGAGGTGACATGGCTTCATTAAACTAGGACCACAGTCCCTGAAAACAAGAAGGAATGTACCTCAGCTACTTCATAAAAACTCTTAATTTATTACTATCTGGCTACACTGAGCACAATACAATCACAAACACAGAGTTTCAGTAGCGTTAGAGGGCCAACTGCTCAAGCTTCATCTGAAGCAACATTTACCTAACCTAGTATTAAACTCCTTAATGGTTACTACGCCTCTGCACTTTCAGCATTAAATTGTCTTTAGGTTTTCCACTTGTCAGGGATAATGTAGGTGTCAGTGTCTACTATTTGGTAATTCCATGTACCGCACCATCTGTGTTACTTTTTATCGACACCTTCTGTTCAGGTACATATACTGGGGAGACGAGCAGGTATCTATTATAATCATTGTTATGTCTAGGCTGGCATTGCACTCTTGTTCGGGGGGACTGAACCTGCAGGGGGGGGGGTTATATACAGACCATTAAATTTAACAATGTACATTCATTTTTCATTAAAAAGAGATCACTGAAAGTATTTCAGAAACCTACAACAAACTTCATGGAAATAAACACAGATACGTTGACTAGCAATGAATTCTGGCACAAATACTGGCACAAATTCCCATCTGCTTATGTTCCAGGCTTTTATTTAGCAAAAATATGAGCTGGCTTCAACGCAATGTTGCTTTATCAAGCTTATTTGAACTAGTGGTCTCGAACTAACGATTATCAGAATTAAACTGATTTTATAATAAGACTCACCTAGACAATCAGGTGCTCAATGCTCTACCCCAGCGTTTGAAAAAAAATCAGTTTTTACTCTTACCTAATCGTCTCCCCTTGACAACAAAAGATAGCAGATTGTTATAGTCCGACTAATCGTTGTTTAGGCTAATTACGGGGTGGGGGGTGGTGTGGGGCCTTCACTATCAATCATGCCAATTCAATATGTAACTTGTGGCACTATTCTCCACCGTTACGCAATGGTGGTGTGGTATATATTCTTTCACACTGAACCTGAGAGCGTACTTCTGATGTTTTGGGGGACTGTACATCAGACCGTAACCCTCACTAATTTGGTCTTTTGAGCCAGTTAATATAAATTTATTAATTCCTGGAACTATTTGCGTAAACACTTCTAACATATCAATTCTTTAGTTAGCAAGTCATTAAGGATATCCAAATTTATCGTGTTATGGGGAAGGAGCTATATCGTATAGAAGCTACGTTCAATACGTAAATGGTGGCATTTTCTAGCCATCCTAGATTAATAGTCACGTGTGGTTGTTGTTTTAATTATTTTTGTTGGTTAGGCGGCCAGTTAGAAAATCGGTACAACTGACAACTGGGTACACGTCAGTCTGATCTACACAACTGAGGATTTCCGGAAACTTTTATGGTCTCATGTAGAACATTGTACATGAGCGTGTTTAACCAATATTAAGCGTATTTTATGTTCAGGTTTTTACAAACATAACTCTGGGCATCAATTAATGGGTAGTTAGAGTTTTTCATGCGTCGCTGTTAAACTGACAATGTAACAGTTAGTGCATGCCATGGCCTTACCAACGGCGTGGATAGTAAGTTGAAGTTTGTGGATATCGGTGATCGCATGAGCACGAACCGCAATATACAAATAGCGAGATGCTATCGCGTTGTTTAGTGTTGCAGATTGTGTAATGCATTTTCCTTCTAGCCATCCCTTCACTTTCTATCTGAGTCCATCTGTTCGTTCGTTTTGGTAACGTAGTATAATTAATGTGTAGGATGCGTAGATTAATTTAGGTCATTACGCAGTGTGCTATCTCAATGTTTTTTTAGAAATGCAATACCCGTTTTAATGTGTTTAGTGGAAACGCTTGTTTGGCGTTATGTAGCAGTGGTCACTTATATTTGAAAGTCCGAGTGAAAAACGTTTACCTATTTGCAAGCGCTGAAGCATTAAAACAAAAGGGAGATATTGCGAGTATACTGTCAATTGTGACAGCTGTACTAGCTTCGTTACCGGGTGTGGGCCATTCTTCTTCCTGTTGTATTAGAATTTATTTGTTAGAGCTTTAACATGTTACCTTTTTAATTTATATATATGTGATTAGAATTTCTCACGTACAAATCCAGTCCTCCCCCTCTTAAAACAGACGTTATTCCTGAAGTCTATAATTCTAAAGATACACATCGAGAAAATTTATTTCTTATTTCTGGGCTCAATACGGTGATTCTCCGATGCAACGGTATGGTCGGCTTAAAAAATCCGCTCCCAGATGTTGTTCTGGTTTTTTATCACACACACTTTATATACTATGCAAACTACTCATAGGGCTGTAGAAAATGCAATTGACCAAACGGGTAATCTAGTAGTTCTCATACACTGCCTAGCTTGACTGTAGCTCGAAACGACAAAGGGTTTGTGTTATATTTGCTGTGCGGACGTCGGAATGCTGACTTAAATTGCCGCCTTGCCCACGGACAGTCGATACAGAAGATAAATTTTGAATGTCAGCGAGTCTGTATCGCCCATATGTACTCTGATCCGGGCGATAGACATTCCTTCTTTTCAGCTAGTTGAGTAGAGTTGGTAACACATGCTTTATTCAACTTTCGGTGCTAGCGATATGCCACTGGGCTTATATGTTCGCGCATTGGGCCAATGCATTTCCTGATTTCTGTTTCTTGTAGCACAGGTTAGGTCAGCACCTAATCCCAATATTCCTCACTGTGGGCATCTACCCCTCGTTTTCTTACTCTACAAAATTCCTGACTTAAGTCTCAGGTATTTTTTCAAATAGGTTTTTACTTGTGAAGAGCTTTTCTCCTTCAACATCCAACTTGGTAAGACCATTACCTCTATCATTGTGGTGTACCATTGTAATGACGCGCTCATGGTGGTGGTATCCCTTTATAAGTGGACACCACAATCTTGTTAATCGGTGCACATATACAGAGTGGAATCAGAACGTTTTCATGAGATCTATACTTTTGTAGGACAATCTACACACAATAATGAGACCTAAGGTATCGTACGATCGTCTTTCTTGGTTTGTGGATTCCTCACCGGTGAGGGCTTGATCTTGTTAGCTGCTTGCATCATTCTGCCATGAATTCTTTTGGGTCTCTGAGGGTCATGATTTCCTAGACCCAGATTACATAAATGTTGTCCCATGTCTCAAAGGAAATTCAATTCTACTTTCAGGCATCCAATCACAACCATTTGGTTGTGAGGTCGGTAGCTGTTAAAATTCCGCTTTCATCCCTAAGTCGATTAAACCAGCAATGATACAGCCAAGATGTAATAAGGTTTAATATTTTCCTCCTCCGAAATTGCTGATTCTGGAATATTTGATAAAGGATAATCATACCCATGAGAGTGCTTGTGTGGTGAAAGACACTATGGGTTATTCACACGAGGGTTTACATCCAACATAATTTTTCTCATCTCTCATTCAGAGAAGACAACTAGGCTGGGCATTCTTTCAATCCAAATGGCAAATCTGTTAAACTCATAGTGTTCCTTGGGTCTGAGGAGGTTACTAAAAGCTAGAATATGTCATAACCTCAGGCTTTAACTGGAATTTGATAGTATCACGCTTTTACCTTACCTCAGAATCACACTTTTGAGAAATACTATAGCTGGTTTATTTAGCCTGGCAAACTGCTGATTTGTATCCGGCAATGGATCCACCTGTCCTTCTGTAATAGCATTCAGTCTCCTGTAATCTATACAGAGTCTATGTTCTCCAGAGGGCTTCCTTAAGAGTACAACACTTGAACTATACGAAGATTCACTGTGTGAAATAATTCCTTCCTTCAACAAATAGTCTATCTCTTCCTTCAAAGCTTTCTCCTTAGCAAACGGAATCGAATATGGTTTCATACAGACAGGTGTGGGGTCTCAGTTTCATATCATATTCCAATAGGTTTGTATGCCCTGGTCGGTCTGTTAACACCTCTGCATGATTATTTAGAACCTGTTGCACTCTCTCTTTCTGATTTTTCGTTAAATGTGTACTGATTTTCACCTGTGGCCGCTCTGTCTCACAGGGGTGTAATGGATATTCAAATGATGAAAGTGGTTTCCTTCTTCATCTCCATTGCGTAATGGACAAGGTCAACAAGTGTGTCTCTTCCTGATGTTCTCTTTCCAAATATTTCTTCAGGAGATTCACATGATAGATTTTTTCTTTCCCCTTCTTATCTATCTTATAATTTGTGCTAGACACCTTCTCTAGAACTGTATATGGACCTCGCCATACCAATTTGTAACTTTTTGATTCTGACTTACCGGGGAGAAAGAATAATAATTAGCAACGCATGTTTCTTCTTCCTGGCTTGTTTCAAATTTTCATTGGCAAGTTTCCAGCCAGTTTTTAAACGAGTGGTCAGCTCATTCACATATTGGTATGAAGATGTAATGTTTTCCTCTGCCTTTTCATCAGTCCACGTTCTTAACAAAGCTTCGAGTGGACCTTTTATTGGCCTTCCAAACAATAATGTTGCCGGGGCCATACCGGTTGAACTATGGGGTACCTCCCGATAAGCAAAGAGGGCGGCGTGCAGGTACTGGTCCCATATATCTGGTTTTTCGTGTGCCAACTTTCTCAGGATCGACATCAATGTGCCGTTAAATCTTTCCACTTGGCCGTTCCCTTGGGGATGATACACACTACAATGGAAGTGTTTGGCCTGGAAGATCCTGAAAACTTCTTCTGTTAGTTTCCCCTTGAACTGAGAGCCATTATCAGTCAAGATTTGATTGGGAAAGCCTAACCTTGTGAAAATTGTGAGCAATGCCTCTGCCACATGTTTAGAATCAATCGATGACAGGGCTACTGCCTCTCCCCACATAGAACAAGTGTCCACCAGAGTCAGAATGTAGCTGTTCCTTCTCTTGGTTCGGGTGAGAGGTCCCACAAGATCCACGGCAACTCTCTCAAAGGGTGTTCCCACTATGGGCATTTCCCCCAGAGTTGCTGGTGCAGTCCAATGTTTAGGTGCTACTCGTTGGCACTCTGGACAGGATTTTACATATCGTTTGATATCTTCAGTTATTCCTGGCCAGAAATAGTGACAAGCTATTCGCTGTCCTGTTGCGCTGATTCCCATATCACACTGAAGGGAATCGCATGCCCTAGTTCCAACACTTTAGTCCTATATGAAGTGGGAAGGACCAGCTGTCCGTGACCATTGGATTCAGATCCAGCCTTCCTATATATCAGTTTGTTCTTCATATAAAACTCTCCCTTGCCTGGAGGTGTATGAGATTTGGGCAACTTCTTGAAACATGGCTTGAGTGTTTTGTCCTCAGCCTGTGCCTTCCTCATCTCATCTGGGTGAGTATTTATTGGATTATCCTCCTCCTTTTTTGACTGTGATCTGGTCTGCACTGTTGCCAATATCACAGGTCTCTTGGGATTCCCCAAGAAGACATATCTACACCCCAATATTAGAGGGTAGATTGGCTCATTTATCACTGCTGCTTTTATGATTCCTTCCACATATCGCGTTTTCACTTTTATTCGGGCGACGGGAAGTGTCATGGTAGCTACATCCTTGGTTGCAGTTTGAATCTCCACTGTTTCTGTGGTGTATTGATCGGCCTGCACCAGGTGAGAACTCACAACGGAATCGTAATCTAAACCGGTATCATATAAACACCTTATAGTGACACCATTACAGATGACATCTTCACACACTGGGGGGTGGTATGGTTCCTGTAGTTCTGCAGGTTTGACCTTCTTTTCCTTTTTCCCCGATAGCAGCACAATGAGGAGGTTTCCTTCTACAATGGTCAGTGTCATGATTGTTCATCTTACAATTTTTACACCACCTTTTTCCTTGGTTGAAAGATTTTCTTTCATCATATTTCCTTTCATCGAATTGTGGGAATTTATTTTTATTTTCATACCGTGGCCTATCAAATTGGTGCTTACCTTTATTTTGATCCCTAGGATCAAATTTATTAAAGTTCTGTGGTGCCCTGATAATTATCTCACGATGTTTCTTTTTTTATTACCCTGTTACTTCTGCTTGAGCTGCTTGATACCTTTCAGCAACATTTAGCAACTCAACCAGTTAGGTTTCCAGTCTCTCTGCACCTTATCGTTCCTGAGAAAACTTTCTCAGGTCTGGAGCATGGACTCTTACTTGTGATGCCTTTGAAAATTTGGACTCTTTTTAGTCTAATGAATTGGTCTCGATAAGGGACCCCATGTGTTCCTCTAAGAATCTAGTGGGGTTTTTACCCAGAGAAGTCCATTTTGTTGTGTTCCCCTGCCTGATTGGTCGATTTTTTTGTAAGGGTAACGGAGTAAGGGATCTCTGTCATTGACGCTGTATGAGCAGAGAAATCTGCCTGTGTTGATAGGTTTCAACTGGACAGTAGGTTTAGGCAATTCCTAAACGCATTTTTTTTCTTGTAACAATTCTGCGACTTGCGTTTCTTCTATATCTTAAAGCAAGAAGAGGCCTGCTGCTTGTAGCATGATCCATAATTTTCCTGGTAGTCACTCTTGAGATCATCTTGTGGGGTCGATCAGAGATACATTGGGCCAAGAGGTGGAACGTGCCCCACGAAGGTTTCCCGCGAGAGAAACTTGCTACAGAACGGAGTAGTGTCCAGTGTGTGCGCCATCCCCCCCCCCCAGTCCGACGTCCTTTCTGCTCTCGCTAAGCCCGCTGATTCGGTGTGCTGAGCTCCATACATTAATTGTTCCGTAGAGTATATTTATTTAGACTATAAGCTCTCGAATATATTGCGTTCTTTTGTTTCTCCAACTGACAAATTGATCTTGTAAATCGAAAGTGTCAATAGCTGAGACGTGATTGAACGGCATCACCTGAGTGTAAGCAAGGTAGCTCAGATGTAGTGTGCGCAGAGGCAGAGGGACTCGGCTACATCATGTCTTTGTCATGGAGCGATCGCGCCTACTGAACTGTGCATCTTCTCTACTGATGACTCTGCGCATGTCTGAGAGTGTCGATAAAAACATATGAGTTTGCTATCTAGGACTATTTGTAAGACTCAACTTTCGTCCTTCTGTAATCTTGGTAGTGGCTATCTCAGCCGCGCGTTTCTGCTAACGCCTTTGCGTGTACTCGATGCTATGTCTTCTTTCGCTCTGCACGCCTGTGTGCTTCTTTCCTTGACTCAACGAAAGCTAATCAATGCTGCACTCTACTTCTCTGAGCCTGCAACGCCTCTATACGTTAGTCTTTCGGCATTCTGTGTTATCTGCAGACAATAAGTCTAGCTTGTCTTCTCTTTCTGCCGTCTCGTATGCTTTAGACTCTTTGTGTCATCATTCTGTCAGAGTGACATAAGCGAAATTCATAATTTGCCTCGTGTGCGCATTCCATATGCAACCTCTTAAATGTTATCGCGTGCTCGTGTACAGCAGACAGAATTGAATTGATAGTGCTCTATGTGTTCGGCTCGATTGTCGTAACAGAGTGAAATTGTCGCTTTTATATTAACTTCGCGTCAATTTATAATAAAGTGTAATGTTTGAATAATCATCAATTCAGAGTACTAAAAATACAGAAGACGGCAGGTTACATTCAAGAGACTATATCGCTTCATTCATCAAAATTACTTCACCCAGGAGTAACTCTTTTGCTAATAGGTTGTATTGGAAGCAGTATCGAAAATTGCTCACTGGGTCGCCATGTGAATTACGCCCCGCGAAGTGATTAGTTCCATAAATGATCTAGTGAGTAGTGGAGTTCAAGTATCCCGTGTAATTCGGCACTCTATATGATTATAGGAAGATAGTGAGACAAAACACAGTGGATTGTTTACGCTAGATAAGATAGTGTCTCATAGGGGACTCTAGTGTACTGACTGAGATCACGCTGAGAAGGATATCCTGTATATCTAATAACGTCGATCTAGGTGTATGCGCCTGATCATTTGTGAAATGAAATCCCCTAGATAGTATCTTGCTGCCATATGACTAATATGTATCTCACCTGTCAGTCATGGGGGATTATTATCGTATCCTGGCACGCGGGTAGTCTGTAGTTGACTCCGATCTCGACGCACATATATGACGTGATTATAGTGTTGTCTGGGTGAGTAGTCTATCCGATTGAAGTGATAATGTACTGTGAGGGAGCGGATCTCAGTGTACTGACAGAAGCTCGTAGGTAAGAGACGCAGATTTGTTAATTTATTCCGAGACTTATCCTAGAACACTTGTGATGAGTTCAGAACCGTGGCATAAGTCTAGGTCATACAAGATAGTGTTTGTGTGCTCAGTCAGTCTTACACTATTGGGACCAGGCATTAATCCCGCGCAATGATAGCCTGAGCCACGTCGTGTTTATGGTAGAGATTTTCAATGTGTAATATGTAAATGCGTTCAAGGATAGAACGTTGATAATGTGGTCACTACGTGGGCCCTGGTCAAATGTTAAGATGTGTGATGATTGGTGGACCTGAACTGTAAACGACAGAGATTAAACTCAATTTAAGTGATGCCGAGGGACACTCACTCTTGACTCAATAAGTAGTTGTGTGATTGTGACATAAGTGTACGATGTGACAGTCATGTCACTATGCGCACAATAGTGTGAGAAGATTATCTGTATAGTCAGCTTGGGGTAGTTATGACATAATTAATTAGTGAGTTATATGTGTGTGTAGGAGTAGAGTAGATCAGTGTGTTGTTGAGTGGGGAAGCGTATGCGTGTAATACTGGTTTTGTACTTTCACAGATATGTGATCCTTGATTTACATATAATCTACTCTACTAGTGAAACACAGGGCATGAACTTGTGTATGTATGGAACTAGTACATGTGAGATGGTCTCTCATGTAATCCGTGTGAAAATCAGTGGTAGAAACAGATTCAATAAGATTTGGTGTGCTCTGTGTTTAATCGCTCGCTATCAGATGTTGCGCATGTTCGCTATTTAAGGATAGTGATGTGAGTACGTCGTGGTAAGATTGTTGAGCACTGTGTGGCCACGAAGGCGTAGCTTAAATCTTTCTGGTGTGAGTCGAGCGCGTTCAGTGGCAATAGAGTAGATATCCCTGACTGTCTATAGAGATACTTTCTTGACTAGCTCTGTTCGCGCTAAGTGTACGACCTCGTGTGGATTCTAAGTGTGTTTACAGGGAACCCAGGAGTGTGATGTGTGGTCAGTGTGTCGCTGTACTTGGATTCAGCTGTGCAATAACGGAACTTGCAGAGATCTAGTGTGTGCTCGGCTATCAAGAATACTGTCTCGTGGATCACGAGTCCCTGGAAACAGTAGAGTGTGTGGCTCTACGCTGTGACAGTGAGAGCACCCAATGTGCTATCGAATGATCACTATACTGGTTGTGATGTGTTGAGCACAATCCACATCTTTAGTGCAAACGGCGAGCAGTGACTGGGAGTGACTGTGTTTCTGTCTCGTACTATCGTTCAAGGCTGTGTAGAACTGGATTGAGTTACTGCTCAACATGCCTGGGTATACTATTGGATGAACCCAACGGGAGTATGCGTGTTAGGCCTGTGTTGTATGATCTTGTTTCTTAGCATGATCGAGCGCTCAGTGTTACTTGTGGTGCGAGATGTCAATATACCTCGGACCACTAAGATCGTCCCTTGAAGAGTACGAGTACGTAGGATGTACCTCCTAATTCTGAAGAACACTTCATTTATACCGTATATGGCTTAGGAATGAGTATAATACGATCATCACAAACACAGAGCTGTGTCAGCTTTATATGTCTGTTATCCTGTCTTCTGAAAGCAGTGTAATCACCAGTGTGGTGTGTAGAACCTTCCCCTGTAGTTGGTGATAACTGATCTCCTCGGCACTTTCTGCTTACTAAGTCCCCTTCCATATCACTAAGGTAGGTTGTCAGTGTACTATCCTGGCTAATTCATCATGTAGTGTTACTTTTTCTCCGACACCTTCTGTTTCAGGTTGGAGCAGACTATATATATTATAGGCCTTGCCTCTTTGTTCGCTACTGAACTGCACATATATACACAGACATAAATTATCAATGCACATTCAACTTTAACTAAAAAGAGATCAAATATTTCAGCCTACCACAATTCATGGAAATAAACACAGATACGTTGCCTAGCAATGAATTCTGGCACAAATACTGGCACAAATTCCCATCTGCTTATGTTCCAGGCTTTTATTTAGCAAAAATATGAGCTGGCTTCAACGCACTGTTGCTTTATCAAGCTTATTTGAACTAGTGGTCTCGAACTAACGCTATCAATTAACTATATTAACCGACCTAACCAATCAGGTCGTCTCTACCCAATTGTTTGGAAAAATGTACTCTTACTTCCGTCTCCCTTGACAACAAAAGATAGCATTTATAGTCCGACTAATCGTGTTTAGCCTTACATATCATTCCATCCAATCAATTCAAATGTAACTTGTGGCCTATTTCCGTACAATGGTGGTTTAAAATTCTTTCACTGAGCGATTCTGATGTTTTTGGGGCTGTCTGACACCCTCACTATTTTCTTTTGCCTATAATTTATTAATTCCTGGACTATTTGCGTAACACTTAACATATTCTTTGTTAGCAAGTCTTAAGGAATCCAAATATATAAGTTTAATGGAGCTAAGTGGCTACGTTCAAAATATGTATTTTCTAGGATAGTCGTGTAGTTGTTTTTTCTTTTTTATGTTCGAACCGCCCCCTGTCCTGCTGTACTGTCAGACTAATGTCAGGATTTCGGACATAAAACAGTAGAATGTCAGGTTTCCCCAATAAGCGTTTTTTTCAGGTTTTAAAACCTAACTCTGGGAAGGGTAGTGTTTTTATCACTGTCCGTCTGAAATAAAGTTAGTGCATGTGGCCTTACACGCGTGTTAGGGGTGGCATTAATATAGCGAGACGCGTGTTTAGTGTTGCTTGTGTTGCTGCCTTCAGCCCTCCCTTCTTTCTATCTGAGTCCATCTGTTCGTTCGTTTTGGTAACGTAGTAAAATTAATGTTAGGATTAATTTAGGTCATTACGCAGTGTGCCTCTCAATGTTTTTCTTAGAAATGCAATACCCGTTTTAATGTGTTGTGGAAACGCTTGTATTTATGCAGTGGCTTATATTTAACGTGGAAACGTTACAATTTGCAGACGAAGCATAAAACAAAGGGGATTTCGAGTACTGTCATTGTGACAGCACTGTTCTTTACCATTCTTCTTCCTTTTATAGAATTTAAAAAAAAATTTGTTAGGCTTTACATTTACTTTTAATTTATATATGTGGATTAGAATTTCTCACGACAAATCCTCCCCTCTTAAAACAGACGTTATATGTCAGTCTATAATTCTATATACACATAGAGAAATTTATTATTATTTCTGGGGCTTACGGTGATTCTCATCACACGGATGGCGGCTTAAAAAATCCGCTCCCAGATTTGTTTTTCCACTTATATACTCTATGCAAAACTCATAGGGCTGGATCAATAAAGACCAACGGAGTGAAGGAGAGTGCGCATGCCTGGCCTGTGCCAGAAACGACAAGGGTTTGTGATCCGTTTGCAACTTAAATGCCTTCCCATACAGATAAATATTGAATTTCTTTATCGCCCATATTACTGATTACTGGCATCAGTCCTTACTACAAATTCCTGACTTAAGTCAGGTAGTTTCAAAATAGGTTTACTTGTGAGCTTTTCCTTCAATTCTTGGTAAGCCATTTCACATTGTGGTGTCCATGTAATTCGATCTGGGTGTCCTTTACGTGTCAACTCCGTTAACGGTGCACATATGGAATTAAAGTTTTTGATATACTTTTGGTAGAAACCACATAATGAGACAAAGGATCTCACGTCTTTCTTGGTTTGTGGCCTCGGGGCTTTCTTTAGTTTCTCTAAATTTTTTTGGGTCAGGGGTCATGTTTCCCTGATAAACTGTGTGTCCCAAAAATTCCAATTCTTTACATCCAACGCAACATTTGGTTGGTCGGGCTGTTAAATTCGCTTCCCTAAGTCGATTAAACAGCATATTCAGAGAGTCAATGTGTTCCTCAAATGTTTCTGTTGCTATAAGGATACATCCATGAAATTTGTTATACATGGATTATTCAGAGGGTCCAATAATTTTCTCATCATTCTAGAGAAGACACTAGGCGCATTCTTCAATCCAAATGGCAATCTATTAAACTCATAGTGTCCTTCTGAGGTACTAAAAGCTAGGTATGGTCTAACCTCAGGCTTTACTGGAATCTGATAGTATCCTTTACTCAGATCCACTTTTGAGAAATATTTAGCTTTATTTAGTCTGGCAAACAGCTGATTTGTATCCGGCAATGGATCCACCTGTCCTTCTGTAATAGCATTCAGTCTCCTGTAATCTATACAGAGTCTATGTTCTCCAGAGGGCTTCCTTAAAAGTACAACACTGGAACTATACGAAGATTCACTGTGTGAAATAATTCCTTCCTTCAACAAATAGTCTATCTCTTCCTTCAAAGCTTTCTCCTAGCAAAAGGAATCGAATATGGTTTCATACAGACAGGTGTGGGGTCTATCAGTTTCATATCATATTCCAATAAGTTTGTATGCCCTGGTCGGTCTGTTAACACCTCTGCATGATTATTTAGAACCTGTTGCACTCTCTCTTTCTGAGTTTTCGTTAAATGTGTACTGATTTTCACCTGTGCCGCTGTCTCACAGGGGTGTAATGGATATTCAAATGATGAAAGTGGTTCCTTTTTCATCTCCATGGCAATGGACAAGGTTAACAAGTGTGTCTCTTCCTGATGTTCTCTTTCCAAATATTTCTTCAGGAGATTCACATGATAGATTTTTTCTTTCCCCTTCTTATCTATCTTATAATTTGTTCTAGACACCTTCTCTAGAACTGTATATGGACCTTGCCATCCAATTTGTAACTTATTCTGATTTCCGGGTAAAAGAAGCAGTACCTTCTCTCCCACAGCCAAATCTCTGTCTTTTGCCTTCCTGTTATAATAGGCAGCATGTTTCTTCCTGGCTTGTTTCAAATTTTCATTGGCAAGTTTCCAGCCAGTTTTTAAACGAGTGGTCAGCTCATTCACATATTGGTATGAGGATGTAATATTTTCCTCTGCCTTTTCGTCCGTCCACGTTCTTAACAGAGCTTCGAGTGGACCTTTTATTGGCCTTCCAAACAATAATGTTGCCGGGGCCATACCGGTTGAACTATGGGGTACCTCCCGATAAGCAAAGAGGGCGGCGTGAAGGTACTGGTCCCATGTATCTGGTTTTTCGTGTGCCAACTTTCTCAGGATTGACATCAAGGTGCCATTAAATCTTTCCACTTGGCCGTTCCCTTGGGGATGATACACACTACAATGGAAGTGTTTGGCCTGGAAGATCCTGAAAACTTCTTCAGTTAGTTTCCCCTTGAACTGAGAGCCATTATCAGTCAAGATTTGATTGGGAAAACCTAACCTTGTGAAAATTGTGAGTAATGCCTCTGCCACATGTTTAGAATCAATCGATGACAGGGCTACCGCCTCTCCCCACATAGAACAAGTGTCCACCAGAGTCAGAATGTAGCTGTTCCTTCTCTTAGTTCGAGTGAGAGGTCCCACAAGATCCACGGCAACTCTCTCAAAGGGTGTTCCCACTATGGGCATTTCTCCCAGAGTTGCTGGTGCAGTCCAATGCTTAGGTGCTACTCGTTGGCACTCTGGACAGGATTTTACATATCGTTTGATATCTTCAGTTATTCCTGGCCAGAAATAGTGACAAGCTATTCGCTGTCCTGTTGCGCTGATCCCCATATGACCACTGAAGGGAATCGCGTGCCCTAGTTCCAACACTTTAGTCCTATATGAAGTGGGAAGGACCAGCTGTCCGTGACCATTGGATTCAGATCCAGCCTTCCTATAAATCAGTTTGTTCTTCATATAAAATTCTCCCTTGCCTGGAGGTGTATGTGATTTGGGCAACTTCTTGAAACACGGCTTGAGTGTTTTGTCCTCCGCCTGTGCCTTCCTCATCTCATCTGGATGAGTATTTATTGGATTTTCCTCCTCCTTTTTAGACTGTGATCTGGTCTGCACTGTTGCCAATATCACAGGTCTCTTGGGATTCCCCAAGAAGACATATCTACACCCCAATATCAGAGGGTAGATTGGCTCATTTATCACTGCTGCTTTTATGATTCCTTCCACATATCGCGTTTTCACCTTTATCCGGGCGACGGGAAGTGTCATGGTAGCTACATCCTTGGTTGCAGTTTGAATCTCCACTGTTTCTGTGGTGTATTGATCCGCCTGCACCAGGTGAGAACTCACAACGGAATCGTAATCTAAACCGGTATCATATAAACATCTTATAGTGACACCATTACAGATGACATCTTCACACACTGGGGGGTGGTATGGTTCCTGTAGTTCTGCAGGTTTGACCTTTTTTTCCTTTTTCCCCGATGTCATAGCAGCACAATGAGGAGGTTTCCTTCTACAATGGTCAGTGTCATGATTGTTCATCTTACAATTTTTACACCACCTTTTTCCTTGGTTGAAAGGTTTTCTTTCATCATATTTCCTTTCATCGAATTGTGGGAATTTATTTTTATTTTCATACCGTGGCCTATCAAATTGGTGCTTACCTTTGTTTTGATCCCTATGATCAAATTTATTAAAGTTCTGTGGTGCCCTAAAATTATCCACCTGTTTCTTTTTATTACCTGATACTTCTGCTTGGGCCGCTTGATACCTTTCTGCAACATTTAGCAACTCACCCAGTCTCTCTGCACCTTGTTCCATGAGAAACTTTCTCAGGTCTGGAGCCATGGACTCTCTTAATTGTTCTATAAGGATCATTTCCTTAAGATCTTGGGTTTTCCCCAGAGAAGTCCATTTCTCCAAGTATGTCTCTATCCGTGCAGAGAACTGGTGATAGGTTTCACCTGACAGTAGTTTAGCATTCCTAAATTTTTTTGTCTGTAAAATTCTGCGTTCTTCTCATATCTTAACAAAAGAGCCTGCTTTAGCATGTCATAATTTTCCTGATCATCTCTGTGCATTTTGGCAAAAACTTCATAAGCTGCCCCACGAAGTCCTTGAGATAACTTTAAGCTCCACCTTTCTCTCTCTAACCCATATGTGGTAGCTAATAGTTCGTATCTATTTATATAGCTCTCAATATCATCGTCTTTCTCAACAAAATGATCTAAATGAAAGTTCATAGCTGAGGTTGAGGCTCCCTGAGTAACCGTAGCATCAGAGGCAAAGGGACTGGCACCATTTTCAGGAGCATGGCCTTGAAACTCCAACTCCCTTAGTCGTAACTCATGTTCCCTTTGTAATCTTTTATCTTCTGCTTCCCTTTCTGCAGCTAATCTCTTCTCTTCCCTTTCTGCAGCTAATCTCTTCTCTTCTCTTTCTGCAGCTAATTTCTTCTCTTCTCTTTCTGCAGCCAATCGCTTGTCTTCTCTTTTCTGCCTCCAATGCTTTAGCCTCTTTGTCAGCCTCAATCTGCAACCTCTTAGCCTCAGCCTCAATCTGCAACCTCTTAATTTCTTTTTCAGCCTCTAACCTTCTTTCGGCCTCAAACCTTCTTTCTTCGCGTTTAATAAATTTGTCACATTCAGTAGTGACATAGGTAATCATAACTTGCCCATCTAATCCCAACTCTTTTGCAGTCTGTACAGCCGCAGATCGAAATTTGGCCAGGTCCGCCATTTTATATCAGGTAATTAAATAAAATATCTAACTAAACAATATAATCTGTAATTATATATCCAATAGACAAAACAGGCACCAAGAGCTCAACCTTATTTAATTCCACCCAAGGATACCTTTTAACTTTTTATATTCCCTGAAGTGAATTACCCCCAATATTTATACTAGTAAGAGATTCAAAATCCCGGACCGGACCCCAATATATGTGGTAAAGTGGGATGATATAAATACTTATAGGGACTTAGTGTACTGACTGAGATCAGCTGTGAAGGTATCTGTATCTAATATGTGTAGTCTTTTACAGATAACCTTACTTACTGCCACATATTTATATCTCAGTCAGAATTATTCTGGAATATTGTGTTGGCAACGTTATATATCTAGGGTTATGCAAATGATGAAGTGTAAGTCACCACAACAACAACAGATAAACAATTTAATTATTCCACCACACTTGACAATACTGTGACACTCACAAACAGTCAACACTCTAGAAGACTATCTTAAAAGATTTAATGATAAATTTCAGATATGTACATATGTATTGATTTTCTCGACAATAGTGATCCTGATTCAACTACACAGTGAACCAGGCAATATAATAACATGTAATTTCAAATATTATGTACACAGATATAAATGTGGTCTTTGCATTGACATACAATATTAGTATTCTATGTGTGTGAGTTGTGATGTGGTAATATGAGGTAATACTGGTTTTGTTCTTCAAGATAGATTCTTATTAGACATCATGACTGCATGTGCTTGTGTATGTTGGAACTAGTATTGGAGATGGTCTCAGTTCCGAACATTAAAACAATTAATTGCCCCTCTTTAATTAAGTTAGTGTCATTACGAGGGGTACATAGTGTTGAGCTCTTTTGGCCACAGTGGGCTTAACTTTCGTGATGGCGGCAGGCAAGGACTCCTCTGCTCGACTATTCACTGTTTCTGAAGACACCTCACTGGTTACTATAGGGACCCAAGAGTATGCTGTCAGCCTCTGGATTCAGCAAACGCTCAGACCAGGTGCGGCTTCAATACTAGGACCACAGTCCCTGAAACAAGAAGGATGTACCTCCTACTTCAGAACTAATTTATACTATCTGGCTAGACTGAGCACAATACATCACAAACACAAGAGTTCAGAGCTTTATTTTTACTGCTATCTTCTTCTGAAGCAGTTTACTCCAGTATTAACCTCCTTAATGGTTACTACGCCTCTGCACTTTCAGCTATAAGTCCTTCCATATCATAAGGTAGGTGTCAGTGTACTATCTGGTAATTCCATGTAGTGTTACTTTTCTCCGACACCTTCTGTTCAGGTTGGAGCACTATATATATTATAGGCCTTGCCTCTTGTTCGCTACTGAACTGCACATATATACAGACATAAATTATCAATGTACATTCAATTTTCATTAAAAAGAGATCAAATATTTCAGCCTACCACAATTCATGGAAATAAACACAGATACGTTGACTAGCAATGAATTCTGGCACAAATACTGGCACAAATTCCCATCTGCTTATGTTCCAGGCTTTTATTTAGCAAAAATATGAGCTGGCTTCAACGCACTGTTGCTTTATCAAGCTTATTTGAACTAGTGGTCTCGAACTAACGCTATCAATTAACTATATTAACCGACCTAACCAATCAGGCCATCTCTACCCAATCGTTTGAAAAAAAAAGTACTCTTACTTCCGTCTCCCTTGACAACAAAAGATAGCATTTATAGTCCGACTAATCGTGTTAGCCTTACATATCATTCCATCCAATCAATTCAAATGTAACTTGTGGCCTATTTCCGTACAATGGTGGTTTAAAATTCTTTCACTGAGCGATTCTGATGTTTTGGGGCTGTCTGACACCCTCACTATTTTCTTTTGCCTATAATTTATTAATTCCTGGACTATTTGCGTAACACTTAACATATTCTTTGTTAGCAAGTCTTAAGGAATCCAAATATATAAGTTTAATGGAGCTAAGTGGCTACGTTCAAAATATGTATTTTCTAGGATAGTCGTGTAGTTGTTTTTTATTTTTTATGTTAGAACCGCCACCTGTCCTGCTGTACTGTCAGACTAATGTCAGGATTTCGGACATAAAACAGTAGAATGTCAGGTTTCCCCAATAAGCGTTTTTCAGGTTTTAAAACCTAACTCTGGGAAGGGTAGTGTTTTTATCACTGTCCGTCTGAAATAAAGTTAGTGCATGTGGCCTTACACGCGTGTTAGGGGTGGCTTTAATATATCGAGACGCGTGTTTAGTGTTGCTTGTGTTGCTGCCTTCAGCCCTCCCTTCTTTCTATCTGAGTCCATCTGTTCGTTCGTTTTGGTAACGTAGTATAATTAATGTTAGGATTAATTTAGGTCATTACGCAGTGTGCCTCTCAATGTTTTTCTTAGAAATGCAATACCCGTTTTAATGTGTTGTGGAAACGCTTGTATTTATGCAGTGGCTTATATTTAACGTGGAAACGTTACAATTTGCAGACGAAGCATAAAACAAAGGGGATTTCGAGTACTGTCATTGTGACAGCACTGTTCTTTACCATTCTTCTTCCTTTTATAGAATTTATTTGTTAGGCTTTACATTTACTTTTAATTTATATATGTGGATTAGAATTTCTCACGACACTAACTCATGACTTAATTAAGTAATTAGATGTTAAACAAGTGCGAGGCAAAATTATGCACAACAACAGTATAAGTGACACACATTTTGGACTCACCCGACTGAGGGGCCATAGACTACATTTGGGTAAAAATAAAACCGCGACGACTGCACTAATACTAATCATAATAGTAAAATTCCATCTAATTCTGTCAGAAGCGTTCGTTACGCTCCCTAAGATAGTAACACTCGACAAAGAAAAGTGCGCAAAGTACGGTGTGCAACGTGAACGGCATGGGTTTCCTTTGCGCAAAGCACGGTGTGCAACGTGAACGGCGTGGATGTTCAGACTTTTAACATCGGATGAAAAACAAATATTTTGGTTAGGCTATTTAATATTCTCCCGAAAATAGTAGCGCTCGACAAAGATAGTGCGCAAAGGTTGGTGTGCATGAGCCAATAACATACTAAAGTGAATTGTATCTGATAAAGCAGCAAAATTGTTTAAATATGTATCTTCGTGTACAAGTGTTTAGAGATGTATAAATACTGCGCCCTAGCTCGCGCCCTGAAGAGGACACTCCAGCTTCACCCTATAGGTGTCGGCACAACACGGGAAGTAGCATTTTCCGCATTTTGCCGATCTGGCGTAGAGTATGGCGCCAGGGGCTACTTCCATCAGTGGGGGAGGTTCTAGGATCTCACTGGACAGCTACCGCCTGCTTCAAGCTGGGCAGCCACCAGATATACGGCGCCACCTCAGACTGGGCGAAAAGAAGCTCAACAGCAAGCAGAAGAGATGAGAAAACGTCGAAAGGAACACTAGGATAATAAGCAGCTCAGGGCTGTCACCGAAGGGGCGCATTCCCATAGTCAGTTAGGACTGAAGGGGCTATTATTATTATGTCTGCTGACTTTTATTTCCTCCGAGTCATTTTCTGCACCAAGAATAAGGAGGCTGTAGATGTGAATGGTTGCAATTAAGTATTGGTGCTTTGAATTTAATTTCCGTCATATGACGCCGACCGAGTAAAGTGGAAGCAGCTTGTTGCTGCCCTGCATGACGCCATAAGGCATGATGCCCACTGACTGCTGTGACTGTCGGTGGCTAAGGATCAAAGAAGAAGGTATGATGAACTTTTACTCTAGATCTAAAGATCTGCTAGAGTTCCGATCACGTGATATCTGAAGGTCCCAGTTATATTATGAACTATCCGGCCAATTAAAACAACAGAAACACAAGGTGCTCTTCTGATGGACAATAGGATGTTTACACCTAACATTATTTTCCCTCAAGTATTTGAATAAATAGAATTTCCATTAAATATTGGTGCTTTTTAATTTAATTCCCGTTTTATGACGGGCTCTAGTAAATAAATAAAATCCGTCAGAATAAAAATAAATATCCATCATCATTTCCGGTTTGTCTTCTTATGGAGCCGCCACTGCAGGTAGCCCTTTACAAGAAGCCTGCACCAAAACATTCAGGTGCTTTTGCAGCAATTGTTTATGTAGCAATTTATTTTATATCAAGAGGTTGCCAGCCCCATACGCAACCTCACACTAGTTTCCTCATACGACATGCTTGATAGAGGCCTAGTCTTTATTTTTTCTACTCAGAGAACCCCGGGAACTACAAGGGCCAAACGGACATGCCTTGAACTAAGAAGGTATTAACTATTTTTAATGCGCTTGCCTCACGCGGCAAAGTTACCAGGTTCCGGGTTTGAGACCAGGTTACATCTACTCAGTTGTCAGTGGGACCTGCCTATGTTCTTTTACATTATTGCGCTTGGGTGAGGGACCGGAAGAGTTGACCCGTGTTTTACCAGAACCCAAAATGGGAGCAAAGAATAGTTAAACTGTAACTTACTATGTATGTTGTTATGAAGAAACTAATGAGGGTAGGGCATGGGACCGGCTATCCATTCCTGACGAACATTTGTAACAATAAAAACTTCAGCAGAAGATAGGGACAGGACAGCTAAAGAAAACAAAAACCCAGCCATCCAAGGCAGGAGAAGGTCCTCTAGTTAGGAGGCCCAGGAAGCAACATCGTGAAAACCGACATGTGATGTTGCTGCCCAGCCTTCTTTCTTCAAGGAAAATCTCCAGATTTGGCACCTTTAATTTTCGTACACTGAACGAACAAGGGTACACGTGGCAGCAGAAATGTGGGGGCGCTACATGCTCGATATTCTAGGACTGTAATTCCCAGGGTAAGAGAGAGGTAGAGAACTGGAGACAAGAGTGAAGGAGACACGGACAAACCTTGAGCGGATGGCATAGAACAGCAGAAAGACTTGGTCTAATTTTCTTGAAGGCCTATGCTCGTTGTGGGGGGGGGGGGGGGGGTTTTCGGGGTGCTGAAAGGTGATAAATGAAAGCTAAAATGATGGACGGGAAAGCGTCTGTCAATATGTCACATGTATATACGTAAAAACGAGGGAAACCAGAAACAGGTGAACAGTAACTAATAAATATACATGGGGTTTTTTTTTGCAGCCACTCATGAGAAAATAAAGAAGTACCGGTAGTAAATTAGACAACAGAAAAGTAAAAGAAGTGAGAGACTTAGCTGGGAATCGAACCAAAGACCATTCAACGGCGTCATCACTTCGCTACAGGCGTGAATCATGACTACGCACACTGCCAACTCGGCACAGTGCCGTAACGATGACCACTGTCCGCGACGCACTATTTTTGGGGTGCCCCGATGGCAGTATGTTTATTCACGGTTCACTCCCGTAGCGACGCGATGGTGCCGTTCGGATGGTCCTGGGCTCGATTCCCCGGTAAACCTGTCATTTATGTTACTTTTCTGTTGCTAATTTTCTAATTCTTGATTTCTTACGAGTACCTGCACCATATCATCCGTTGTTATGTATTATTGTCACAGGGAAAGTGACATATGGTTAATGATGACGAAAACAAAAGACAATTAGGCGGTCGGGAGAAAAAAAGATACTCTCAGCGCTACCGGCCGACAGACAGTAGTAAGGAGTACTACGTAATGAATCAGTGACGTAGAAGCTAGCAACAGAAGATTTTTGATGACGATGACGGGTTAACTGGAAAGAATAAAAGAGTCCACAACGGACCGTGAAGAAAAAACTGTTATCATCAATGGCAGGTTAGAAACTCCAGGAATTATCGGATTTTCTTATCCAATACCTACGTTTCCTTTAATATTATTGATCGGGACGACATTACTGAGATGCTTTCACTGAGACAAGTCGTTTATACTTCAAAATAGGAAAATAATTGAGTAACGGTTCCTCAAGGTCGGACGAGTGTCGAGTAGTTTTCCAATGAACAGTAACAATGGCACTCATGGCCAAGAGTTCTCAGGTTGGTAGAAAAAAGTAGCTTGTCTATTGCAGAATTCAAAATGCTAAGAACAGAACAATGTTTGGCTAATTGCTCTCTGGAGTAATTTGAGAGAATCCAGTAATTTCTTTTCTAACGTAAGAATTCGTAGGTTATAAATTAAGCTCCAGAGGTAGCTGAATGCTAATAACGGATATTAGCTATGAAATCGAAATTGTAGGAAGGAGGTTCCTAAGGTTATTTCTTAATTAATCATCATCGCTATTGTTGCCCAGTCGTATCGACAACATCTTTTGTAGTGAAACTATGTCTATACTGAACCTCATTGATTCAATGAAAATCTGATAACCACAAGAAAGAAGAATCCTGATGGGTAATTAAATAAAGGAAATTGACAGTTTCATGCATCCAGTGATTTTCTGATGAATTATCTTTGGTTCTCTGTTGAGGAGTTGAGTTATGTTCAACGTTGATTCCTTGATCTGCTTGAAGTTCAGCTACATAATTAGTGGGAATAATTGACCCTTGACGCGCAGAGAAAAAATATGTAAATTATTTTCACACCAGGTTAAGAAGTACACTACCACTATACGCACGCCAAACCCATTTGAACAAATACTATATACTCAGACATAATGGTCTTTTATATTTGGACATGCGCCCTAATATAACCGACTAGGTTGAACGGGAAGAGCCTCGCCAAAACGAGGCAAAACTTTATTTTTTTTTTTAAATTTGAACAAATAAATAATTCAAACACAACTCATATAGAAAGAACCTGTGACATTATTTACAGAGTATACCATTAAGACAAGAGTCAGATGACGTTCGAGACCCATTTTAGCCGACCGTCGATGTTAACATAGCAGCTGGTGGTGATGATGATGATTAGTAATGATGATGATGGTGGCCGTAGTGGTGATGATAGTGATGTTGGTGGTGGGGAAGATGGTGATGGTGGGGTGGTAGTGGTGATGATGATGATGAAATCTAAAAACTGCTTGGAACAGGAAGAGTTAAATATACGTTTTTGCGTCAGTGTAAACCGAACTGTATTCAATACCAGGTGCATTTGTGTCGGTGTAAACTGAGGTTGTATTCAATATCACGTGTTCCCGTGTCATTGTGAATGGCATAAAATATCTCGTGCTGATCAAATGGATCAGATAATGATTGTAAAGAAAGATCCAGAACACGTGACCAGACTGGCCGGGGGCTTTCGTCAATCTGAAGTCTGCTTATGAAAGCACGTGCAGAAGATAATGCGTTCGGTGTAAATGGGCAAAAATTGGCGGGAAGTTTGGGGATATAGAGACGGTGGCGCGTGCATGAAAAGGAAAAGATAGTCCCGTAGCAGATACTGCCTGAGGGAAGTGAAGTGTTAAAGATTTCACTATACTAGGTCCAGCATCGAGAGGTGGGTTGACCAGTTCTCTTACTCGCTGCCCTTTCCTTCTCTGACTCGAGAGCAAAGTCGGGTAACCATTTATGGCTGGGTAGACTGGAGCGTGTCGATACCGTGAATCAAACCCGACACCTTTGCCCCGTGAGACCAGCGCCCTAACCAGACGATCGGAATGTAAATAGTTTGTATAATTTCATATGTAAGATTTATTGAATTCTCACGGTAGAAGGGGAACGACTAAGTAAGAATTCTATTGAGAAATGTAAGCTGGAAAGGGAGATCGAAAGTTGGTGACAGCCGAGAAAATGCATAGTGCCGCAACTTAGAAGATTCATCGTTTCCCTTTTCCGTGTTTTTTGCAGCATGAGGCCTCCACAGAAGCTGGTGGTAGCTTGCATTAAAGCATTCAGCAAGGAAGGTAACTGGTTAGCTCATAACGCTGATACCTAAATATAGTATTCTTTCCCCACAGGCAGTATGAGCATCCGCTTGGTAAAGCGGTTAGACCACTGGTCTCTAGCGGCAAAAGTGCCCGGTTTCGATTCACTCTATCGTCACGCTACGGTCTGTATATGGGTACCTGACTTTGCTCTTGAGTTAGGGAAGGAAAATGCAGCGAGGAAAGGAATTGGTAACCCAATTCTCGATGCTGGACCTTGTATAGTGAAGTCTCTAACACTTCATTCGCCTACGGCAATATCCGCTTTGGGAGTACCTTTACCTACAGATACTATCTAACCAAGATGTTCTCTGTCCTCAAGATTATGTATAAACCACCAATGTCTAAATCAATGCTCCGCAACCGGTGTGCCGCCGTTGTCTGTCTAGTGTGCCGTGACACCAGACAGAATACACCATATAATGGTATACAAAATTATGTTATGGTAAAATATTAAGACGGAATCTCACACGTACAGTTTTACAAATAATATATTGAGTTATCATCATCCACCAATCCATGAGACAAAATTAGGGAGCATTGTCTTATGATTACATCGAACTTTAAAATATCTGCCATATCCACCTATCTAAATGTTCTAGTGTGCCGCGGAATTTTGAAAGACACTTTAAGTGTGCCGCGAAGTGAAAAAGGTTGCGGAACACTGGACTCAAATCTACAGCACGAAATATATAGTTATGTTTCCTCATATATCTCCTTTGACTATGCATTTTATTTTTAACACGACATGACAAAGGAAAATACTCCGTATTAAAATACACTGTTATCTTTCATAGTTCTTCCTATTCACCAATTAAGTAATATGGAATGTGCAGGTCGGAAGCATGCGCCTAAACACTAGCCACGTGCGCTCTTGTATCGCCATGTGTAGTACCCGGATGTTTATGATCACACAAAGACAGAAGAAGACTACTTCACCCTCATGCATGTCGTAAAAGGTGACTAATAAGAGGTTGTGCATGGGCCTGGCAACCTCATCATGTACAACAAATTGTTACAGAAACCACTACTACAAGAGGTTGTGTTTTGGCGCAGGCTTCTTTAAGGCAGCTATCTGCAGTGGTGTCTGCAAGTCAGTAGCGAAATAAGAGATGGTGATGGCGGTGGTACTGTTGTTGTACTGGTTGTCGTAATTTTTTTTTTTACAGATGATTCGGTTGACAATCTCATGCACAATTGGACATTAGTAGGCTCTTAAATTATGCCTGAGTATACAGGAAGTGACCTTATTCTTTCTTTATGTCAACTCAGAGCCCCCCCCCCCCCCCCTGGTAATCCACACGGAGCATTAGGAAATTAGGAAAGAGTTCGCGCCCGGCCAGGATTGAATGTATTTATAATTATTTCGCATATTCAAGAAAACTTGTATATTACTGGCGCACTGGCTGGTTTATCCACGGATACCAGAAACGCTTCTAACAACGATATCGGTCCATCTTTCTGCCTATCTGCTCTCAATTTATCCTTTAAGCTTTGACTTCAGCCTCATGCAGGATGTTATTATACAAAGACGGGAGACAGCTGTGGTACAGTTCTCTATCCCTCAGACCTGGCAGATTCTTCTGGATTATGGCGACGGACGCTTCTCATGTTGTTCGACCTTATTAATGAAAATTGTGCTGACTGAGAAGACGACGATATGGAGCTACAAGATGCATAAGCTGACGTTCGCAATAATAATAATAATAAAATGTGAAGGAAATAATAAGAAAAGATATAATTTGAAAGAGAGAGAGAGAACGAACGAACGAACGAACTTTATTTTCAAAGTGTTGAGAATTGGGCACGCAGGCCCGTCTGACATTCTGCCCTTCCTTTTTCTCGTCTTTTATACTAATTTCATTTATTCTCACACTAATTATAAACATGAAATAAAATATGTTAACAAGTACAAACTAAGTATCACCATGAAATAAAATGTGTTGAAAAGTACAAACATCATCATTAAACCTACATTCGATATTTTTTCATTTGTTCGGAAAAATAATCACATTGATAGATAGATAGATAGATAGATAGATAGATAGATAGATAGATAGATAGATAGATAGATAGATAGATAGATAGATAGATAGATAGATAGATAGATAGATAGATAGATAGATAGATAGATAGATAGATAGAAAGATAGATAGATAGATAGATAGATAGATAGATAGATAGATAGATAGATAGATAGATAGATAGATAGATAGATAGATAGATAGATAGATAGATAGATAGATAGATAGATAGATAGATAGATAGATAGATAGATAGATAGATAGATAGATAGATAGATAGATAGATAGATAGATAGATAGATAGATAGATAACTAGATAGATAGATAGATAGATAGATAGATAGATAGATAGATAGATAGATAGATAGATAGATAGATTCGTATCGGATCGGACCGGACGGGACGGGACCGGACGGACGAACAGACAGATAGATAGATAGATAGAACGAACGAACGAACGAACTTTATTTTCAAAGGGTTTAGAATTGGGCACACAGGCCCATCTAACATTCTGCTAGATAGATAGATAGATAGAGAGAGAGACCGAACTAACGAACGAACTTTATTTTCAAAGGGTTGAGAATTGGGCACGCAGGCCCGTCTGACATTCTGCCCTTCCTTTCTCTCGTCTTTTATACTGATTTCATTTATTCTCACATACATTTTACCCATCAATTCAAGGAATTCAACGTTGTAAAGGTAAAATAATAGCATACTCACATTCACAGTATCTAATTATAAACATGAAATAAAATATGTTGAAAAGTACAAACTAAGTATTACCATGAAACAAAATATGTTGAAAAGCACTAAAACCTACATTCGATATTATATCATTTGTTCGGAAAAATAATCACATTAGGGGGGGCAGATAATCAGAACTCATAAAGTATTTGAAAAGTTTACGATTGTATGAATAGGGACTGAGGTTGTTATCTTTTAGATAATGTGGAAGATGTGTGCTTTGGAACAAAGATGAGCAGCAGAGTAAGC
The DNA here is from genome assembly GCA_024509875.1 of Oreohelix idahoensis. Lineage (NCBI taxonomy): Eukaryota > Metazoa > Mollusca > Gastropoda > Stylommatophora > Oreohelicidae > Oreohelix > Oreohelix idahoensis. Next base: position 18,025 of record JAMPIV010007014.1, on the reverse strand, counting down.
TAAGCTTTTCTTGAATAAGTCAAAAAGTACGGCACGCGTGCCAAGCGTGGCACGTGGAACGATTTTCAATGGCACGCTGAGTGAATTAAAATATTGTACAGTATATGATCTCATTTAAAAAAAAAAAATTGAATTTTTAATTAAATAGAAGCATATAATTCTTTTAAAGCTATACCTGTTTTTACAACCCTTCAAAACGAAAGTTTTTAGACATTGGAGGTAAGAATGTGCGATCTGATGCAAACTAAAGGCCTGATCATACTATACTGCACGTAAGTCTTCGTTTTTACGGACCGTTTCCGAGAACAAACATTCTTCAACGAATTTCAAGGGGAGTGGTTATACTTTGCGGCGCCCGCTAGTCTGGCGTCTACCTGCTACCGTAGTTTGCAGGATGTTAGTTAGTTGCTTATCCTTTACAGGACGTGGCAATCAACCCCAGCTTTTATAGGCTGTTTGTGATTTTTCTAGGCAATTTTTTTCATTCAGTAGTTTGCCATTGCTTTCTGAACGGTACGGCGCTTGTACCATTGCTAAAAATCCACACAAAGCGATTTGCTACCAAACCGCCTGCAGCAGGTTTGCAGGATGAGATTCTTGAAAAGAATCCCAAGCGAATTTTGACGGGCAAGCGGAGACGTAATATCATAATTACGCAATAGTGTCTGGCTAGCGCCTGGGCGAGCGTATTTATTTCGTTTTCGCTCGCAGTTTTTGACTCCCAGTGTGAGTTTGGAGCAACAATGACTGACCTCGACGAAGTTATATTTCCGTCCTATCCTTCCCCTCTCTCCCGACCACCACCATCTCTACAGTTCTCCCGGCTGTCGCATACTCATGCCCGTACAGTCCGTTGACCGCAGCACAAAAGTTGGTGTTGTTATTAAGTAATACGGTGCCGTTAAAATGACTCAAAAAAGACAAAAACTTGATATACGCTCGTTTCAAGACTTTTGGACAAACGAATATGGATTCATACAACAAAAGGATCGTGCTGTTTGTGCTTTATGTTATGAAAGTGTCATGTGCCGTACGTCAAGTGTACAAAGACACTATCAAACCAAACATCAGTCCATGTTTAAAAACTCTGAGGAGAAAAGTGAAGCCATAAAAATGGCTGTTTCTGGCTACAAAAAAACAAAGTAGTATGGCTGTTTCTGGCTACAAAAAACAAAGTAGTATTTTTAGTCAAGTAATTGGAACCAAAAATAAAGCTACCGAATGTAGTTACAAAATTGCACAGTGTGTGGCTTCGAAGGGCAAATCTTTCACAGATGGAGAATACATCAAGGAAACTTTTTTGAGCAGTGCTGAAATTTTGTTTAGTGATTTACCAAATAAAGAAACAATACTGTCTCGGAGTATGGCTGAAAATGTAACGGTAAAACAAACAACCGGGTTACAACAAGCTGTTGTAGTTAGTGTCGCTCTTGACGAAAGTGTCGATGTGAATGACGTGACGCGCCTAGCTATAGTTGCGAGATATTGTGACAACGACCGTATTTATGAAGAACTGTGCTGCTTGATACCTTTTGATGGTACAGCCAAGGGAGAGGACATTATAACTGCATTTGTAAGCTATTTCGAAAATCAGAACATTAACATGAATAAAATATTCTGTGTTACTACTGATGCCGCCCCTGCATTTGTCGGAAAGAACAAAGGATTTGTTAAACTTCTTGAGGATCGTATTGGACGTCAAGTATTGAGCTTCCATTGCATTATACACCAGGAGAGTTTGTGTGCGAAGATTTCGTCACTATCCTTGAACTCTGTAATGGAAACTGTTGTCAAGATAGTTAACTTCATAGTTTCTCGCTCTTCATTGACCCACAGGCAATTCAAGTTTCTTCTACAAGAAATGGAGAGCGCATATGCGGACCTCCCGCTGTACAGCAATGTTCGTTGGCTTAGTCGAGGTAATGTTGTGAACAGATTTGTATCATGTCTAGAAGCAATCAAGGTGTTTCTTGATGAAAAAGAACAACATTTCCCGGAATTGAAGGACGAGGACTGGCTGTGCAAGCTGATGTTTCTGGCCGACATAACTACAAATCTGAATGAATTAAACTTGCGTTTACAAGGGCAGGGTCAAACAGTACTTGATCTTTTTGAGCACTGGAAAAGATTTGCGTCAAAATTAGACACATTTTGCAGAGATATTACCACTAACACATACACGTACTTTCCAAACGTAAAGGCTCATTCAAATCGATTTACTGTCAACAGAGATGAGCTTCAGAAGTACGTTGAAGCGCTCAAAGGAGAGTTTGCTAAACGAGGTCAAGACTTCAAAATTCACGGGCCCATGTTTTCTTACCTCATCAAGCCCGACTTAATTGATCATACTAACATCCCATTTGACCTATCTCTTTTCGAGTGGATGGATGTTGACAATTTTGAAATGCAACACATCGAATTCAAGGCATCAGAGTTATGGACGATAAAATTTGTAGAATTGCGAAAAAACTCTTGAAGGAAGCTGCTTGGAAAAGTCAGCTGCCATCCTCAACTGCTGGACATCCCTGCCTGAAGCGTTCACCTGTTTGAAGAAAGTTGCATTTGCTCTACTTTCGGCTTTTGGGTCAACTTATACATGTGAACAAATTTTCTCACACACGAAAGCTGTTTTAAGTTCACAGAGAAGTCGCCTAACACCTGTGCATTCAGAAGCCTGTGTGAAGCTGAAACTGACAAAATACACACCTGATATTGAACAATTAACCAAGGAGAAGCAAGGACACGGGTCCCATTAATTGATTAATGACTCAGATCAATAATAATCAATGATTACTCATATTAAAATTTTAAAAACGTGTTTTATGTTTGGTTTATTTAATTGTTTTGTTCTTCAAACTATTGGACTTTCTGTCTTAACAAAATATACATATGGCAATTTTATTATAAAATTTCAAACTAATGTGTTCAGAACTTAGACTAAATTTTGCAAAACATAATATTTGCATTGATATTTGTTCCTATTTATATTAAAATATTGAATAATCTACAAAGAATAGAATAGTTATTTAATGTATCGGAAACAGGTTAATACAAGATCATTTTTAAATTGTTTCAATAATTGTTGTATATAAAAATATTGTGGACTTAGGTTGGCACGCTGAGTGACTTTGCAACATTACTTCGGCACGACACTACTAAAAGTTTGCCGACCACCAGGGATGATGAGGCGTAGTAACTTGGTGTCTGTAGTCTGGTTTATAGTGTGATGTAAGTATATAACTTCTGTTGCCAAGGGCAGGTAGTGCTGGCACTTAAAGTATGGTGTAGACTTAGGACTGGTGTACATGTGTAAAATAGTTGCACAGTCATACAGGTACAGTTCCAACAGGAACGTCACACCAAATCACGACGTATGAAGTCAATCAAGCTTTAAACAGCAGTGATGGGTTTTTTGCAATATATATTGTACGCCACAATGACAAAATGCATGGACATCGTTATGTAGAAAAACATCACAGGGATAGTACAACAGTCATTGTATCATCAAAGTAGTCGATTCAACAGGCACAGCAAACAGCATAATAATAATGTACATTATGTGCCTTTTCAGGATATCGTAAACCGCTGTTCATGTAGTCAGGTAGTAAACTTCCCCTTTCCATAAGAGCTAGTAGACATCAGCTAGGAGATTAAATCTGATCTCCTATTTTTGACCTCAACAAGACAGGCATGTCTTTCGAGCGTCACATTATTGTTCTCTATGTTCCTTATACAGCAAAGGTATCAAACCTAGATCCATCAACAAAGTTCAGGAAGCAAGTAGTCCGTAGGACCGGCATCAATCGATGCGTGACAATACAAGTGGATCGTGAGCTGAGCAAACTCGTCATAATATAGACTTGATAATAAGGCAGGCTAAGCAAAAGTCAACATCACAAGATGGCGATAAAGTCACTTAGCAAAAAAGGATTCATTTACCTGTTCATCAGGAATAAATACACAAATTCACATATGCCTCCAGGCATTAGGAATAACATGGAGATATATCATCTCAAAAAAGGAACAACAATCATGAGAACTCCTTCCTGAATAATCTAAGCGAAGACTAGCACATAGCTACGACTCGCCTTATCAGCTTCTCTGCTCAGACTAACCTGGGCGGAAATTGTTTAAACAACGCCACAAAAAGAGACATGCGCAGAACACGCGAATCGAATACAACTCAGCCAAATTTACGAAACGAAGAATGTTCTACGATGTTCGACTAAAGACCTTTTACCTTAAAGGAAATGAATCTTGAAACATTGCGATTGCCAACTGTTTTCAAAGAACTGGCGATCTGAGCGCTCCATAAATGGACATGACTCAAAAATCGTTCACACAACTATCGGCAACCCTAGCTATCAAGATAAGACAACTTCTTGACGATAGCTATCAAGATTAGACGACTGTAGAAATAAAAGTGACTACAATTCCATGAGTTCCTTCCCATGCATTAAAAATTAACTATAGTCAGAATGCATGGTCAGAATAAGTTGCGACAAATTTTTAGCAGCAACATGTATATTCACAACAACCAACAGACAGATAAGCAATTTAGTTTAATCCACAATACTTTACAACACTGTGACACTCACACACATAGAACACTCTATGAGACTATCTTAATAAGTCAAGTTTTAACTTTAAAAATATGTATTAATTTATTTCAATAATAGATATCCTGATTCAACTACAAAGTGAACCAGGAATCACAATCAAATGTAATTACAAGTTGTATGTACACTATTTATAGATATGATCTTTGTATTGACATATATTATTATTATCACAATGTGTGTGTAAGTTGTGATGTAGTACTATGAGGTAATACTGGATTTTTCAAGCTAGGTGGTTGTTTATCATCATGACTTCAGGTGTCTGTTTCTGGTGGAAATAGTATTGGAATAGTTCACAGTTCCTGTCATTGGAAACAATTGATTGTCCCTCTTTATTTAATATACTGTCACTTTTAGAGGGGGGGGGGGGGTACATAAGATTGAGCTGCTCTGGCCACGAGATCTTATCTTCTGTGAGGGCGGCAGGAAACAGTCTCCTCTGCCCGCTTGCTTCACCGTATTCTTGAGAAACACCACTGGTCGCTATCTTGACCAAGGAGTATGCTATCAGCCTCTGGATTCAGCAAAACTCAGACCAGGTGCTGCTTTAATAGTTTAGTAACACGGTCCCTGAAACAAGAAGGTTGTACCTCCCTTCAGAACTAATTTATAATATATTTCCACACTGAAACACAATACATAACAAACACCGAGTTCAGCGAGGTAGTCCAACTGCTAGCTTCATCTGAAACAATTTACACCAGTATTCCTCTCCCTAATGGTTACAACGCCTCTGCAATTCCAGCATTATTTCCTTCTATTCAATAAGATAGGTGTCATAGTACTGTTTGGCAATCCCATGCAGTTTCACTCCTCTGCGACAAGTTTTGTTCATGTTGGAGCAATATCTAGGTTTTGCCTTTTGTTTATTACTGAACCACACACATACAGACATACATTATCAATTCACATTCAATTTTCATCAAAAAGATATCAAATAGGGCTAGCTTACCACAATTCATGGAAATAATAAACAAATACGTTGACTGGCGTCAAATCGGATTTAACATGGTGGCTTCATTTTTTCTAAAACACTGTTCAAACACGCCATTATGAGCAAAAATGATTCTGTGTTGTCTGACAGCACCACTCTAGTATTATGGCTATAATTTGTTAATTATTAGACTAATTGCTTAACACCTAACATATTCTTTGTCAGCAAGTCCTAAGGCACCCAAATATATAAGTTTTAAGGGAGCTAAGTGGCTGCGTTCAAAATATGTATTTTCTTCTAGGATAGTCGTGCTGTTACCACCTCCTCACTTCCATACTATGGGGTGTCTTCTGTACTGTCAGGCTAATGTCAGGATTTTAGACATAAAACAGTAGAATGTCATGTTTCCTAATAAGCATTAAACATGTTTTTTTTAAACCTAACCGTGTATTGGTAGTGTTTTTTATCACTGTCTATTTGAAAAAAAGTTAGTGCTTCATGCCTTTCGCTTGGGGGTGGCATTATTTTATATCGCGCGACTGCGTGTTAGTGTTGCATGCGTTCCTCAGTACCTCTCTCTCTCTCTCTCTCTCTCTCTCTCTCTCTCTCTCTCTCTCTATCCTAAGTTCGTCTGTCCTTGTTAGGTTAACATAGTGTATATAATTCATTAATGCTAGTATTTATCTAGGTCATTAAGCAGTGTGCGTATCTCAAGGTTTTCTAAGAAACACAGTACCAGTTGTAGTTTTAGAAACGCGTGTAGTTTTATGCCGACGGAGCAGAAAAAGGGGTTTTCTTGTTTAACTAGCATGACATTCTATAACACAGGCGTACGCTATAGTGACGGCACTGTTCTTTACCAGTCTTCTTTCCTTTTATTGAATTACTTCGTTAGGCATTACATCTACTTTTTAATTTATATATGTGGATTTAGAATGTTTCACGACAAATTCTCCCCACTTAAAACAGACGTTATATGTCAGTCTATAATTCTATATACACATAGAGAAATTTATTATTATTCCTGGGGTTTACGGTGATTTTCATCACACGGATGGCGGCTTAAAAAATCCGCTCCCAGATTAATTTTTCCAGAAATATACTCTATGCTAAATTCGAATGGCTGCAAAAGTAAGGACCATCTGAGTAACCTCGAATTTTCATGCCTAGCCTGCGCTAGAAACGACAAGGGTTTGTGATCCGTTTGCAACTTGAATGTCTTTCCATACAGATAAATATTGAATTTCTTGATTGCCCATATTACTGCAAGACATTCTTTTTCGCTAGTTGAGTAATTGGTTTCAGCTTTATTCAATTTTCTGCTAGCATATGCCACTGGGGTTAATTCCCCATATAGTGCATCTGATTTCTGTAACAGGGTCACACCTAACCCGATATTACTGGCATCCGTTCTTACAACGAATTCTTGACTTAAGTCAGGTAATTTCAAAATAGGTTTGCTTGTGAACTTTTCTTTCAATTCCTGGTATGCCAATTCACATTGTGCTGTCCATGTAATTCGATCTGGATTTCCTTTGCGTGTCAAATCAGTTAACGGTGCACATATGGAATTAAAGTTCTTGATATACTTTTGGTAGAAACCACATAAAGAGACAAAGGATCTCACGTCTTTCTTGGTTTGTGGCCTCGGAGCTTTCTTTAGTTTCTCTAAATTCTTGGGGTCAGGAGTCATGTTTCCCTGATGGACTGTGTGTCCCAAGAATTCTAATTCTTTACATCCAACGCAACATTTGGTTGGTCGGGCTGTCAAATTCGCTTCTCTAAGTCGATTAAACAGCATGTTCAGAGAGTCAATGTGTTCCTCAAATGTTTCTGTGGCTATAAGGATATCGTCCATGAAATTTGTGATGCATGGATTATTCAGAGGATCCAACAATTTTCTCATCATTCTAGAGAAGACACTAGGCGCATTCTTCAATCCAAATGGCAATCTGTTAAACTCATAGTGTCCCTCTGAGGTACTAAAAGCTAGGTATGGTCTAACCTCAGGCTTTATTGGAATCTGATAGTATCCTTTACTCAGATCCACTTTTGAGAAATATTTAGCAACTGATTTGTATCCGGCAATGGATCCACCTGACCTTCTGTGATAGCATTCAGTCTCCTGTAGTCTATACAGAGTCTATGTTCTCCAGAGGGTTTCCTTAAGAGTACCACACTGGAACTATACGAAGATTCACTGTGTGAAATTATTCCCTCCTTCAACAAATAGTCTATCTCTTCCTTCAAGGCTTTCTCCTTAGCAAAAGGAATCGAATAGGGTTTCATACAGACAGGTGTGGGGTCTATCAGCTTCATATCATATTCCAATAAGTTTGTATGCCCCGGTCGGTCCGTTAACACCTCTGTATGATCATCTAGAACCTGTTGCACTCTCTTCTTCTGATTTTTCGTTAAATGTGTACTGATTTTCACCTGCACCGCTGTCTCACAGGGATGTAATGGATATTCAAATGATGAAAGTGGTTCCTTTTTCATCTTTATAGCAATGGACAAGGTCAACAAGTGTGTCTCTTCCTGATTTTCTCTTTCCAAATATTTCTTCAGGAGATTCACATGATAGATTTTTTCTTTCCCTTTCTTATCTATCTTATAATTGGTTCTAGACACCTTCTCTAGAACTGTATATGGACCTTGCCATCCAATTTGTAACTTATTCTGACTACCGGGTAGAAGAAGCAGTACCTTCTCTCCCACAGCCAAATCTCTGTCTTTAGCTTTCCTGTTGTAATAGGCAGCATGTTTTTTCCTGGCTTGTCTCAAATTTTCATTGGCAAGTTTCACTAGTCAACAACCAAAATGTACCAGAAATGAAAATAGCTGATCTTAACTAATTTTGGTGTGCTGAAAACGAAAATGACATTAAAAAATGTTGATTGGCTCTAGTTTTCAAGATATATGCTACTAGTTTATTTAATTACGTTCAATTTATATATATGACGCAACTGTTGTGGGCGATTGCACATCACCTTTGTGTATAAATATCTTATCTCTGATAAAATTTTGCCATTAGTTAGTGCATTTGTCCTTATCAAAAGTATCGTAGTTAGAAATGCCTAGGACATGTGTGAACAGTGCTAATAATTTCTGTTATATATGTGGTTAGGTGACATTTCTATCACAAAAACGAAATATAACTAAAGTGATTAAGAAGGCGTACAGTTAGTATTTTGGTTGCAGAATAGGAGATCAAGATAAGAGCTGGGCGCCACACATATGCTGCAATACATGTGCAGCACATCTTAAACTGTGGTTGACTGGCAAAAGGCAAGCTATGCCTTTTGCAGTCCCAATGATTTGGAGAGAGCCCACTGATCATCTCAACAACTGTTACTTTTGCATGGTCCCTCCAATTGGGAAAGGCATATCAAAGAAGAAAAAATGGACTCTGGAATATCCAAACATCCCCTCTGCAATACGTCCGATACCACATGGCGATGACCTACCAGTTCCCAAAGTGCCAGAATCATTTTCAGCTGCTTCCCCTGATGAAGAAGAGGACATTGGTGGTCCTGAACCATCAACCTCAAGCGTCCCAAATTTTGAGCAAACTACATCCACTAAACCACACTTAATAACCCAAGGTGAACTGAATGATCTTGTAAGAGATCTGAATTTACCGAAGAACAAGGCGGAGCTTTTGGGTTCCAAATTGCAACAGTGGAATCTTCTGGCAGAAGATGTTACAATTTCTGTGTATAGGAACCGACAGAAGCCGCTTATTACATTCTTTTTCAAAGAGGGTGACCTTTCTGCGTGCCACAACATTTCTGGTTTAATGGCAGCCCTCAAAATCAATTACATACCGGAAGAGTGGAGGCTTTTCATTGATTCATCCAAGACGAGTCTTAAAGCTGTTTTGTTGAATAATGGTAATGTCTTACCGTCAATTCCAGTTGGTCACGCAGTTCATATGAAAGAAACTTATGAAAACATTAAGCAGCTTTTGAAGTGTATAAACTACGATCATCATCATTGGTCACTTTGCGGTGACTTAAAAGGGGTCGCTCTTTTGCTTGGACTACAGGGTGGAAACACCAAGTACTGTTGCTTTCTCTGTGAGTGGGATAGCCGTGCACGAAGTGACCATTACATCAGAAGACATTGGCCAATCAGGCAGTCATTGCAGCCTGGCAGTAAGAACGTTGAGAACCCAGCACTTGTCGACACCAGCAAGATTTTGTTGCCACCCTTGCACATTAAGCTGGGTCTCATGAAAAACTTTGTCAAGGCAATGGAGAAAACAGATGAGGCTTTCAAATACCTCATCAGAAATTTCCAAGACTGAGTGAAGCTAAAATAAGAGAGGGAGTATTTGTTGGTCCGCAAATTCGAAAACTTCTTCATGATGACGAGTTTCTTTGCGTGTTGCATGGCAAGGAAAAAGCAGCATGGCTAGCATTTAAGTCAGTGGTGGACAATTTTCTTGGAAACAACAGATCTGATAATTACATTGAAATTGTAGAAAATCTCCTTCTGAAGTATAAGAGTCTTGGCTGCAACATGTCTTTGAAAATTCATTTTATGGATTTAATGACGGAATGGGTTCAAATGTGCCTTTTTTAAAAACATGATATGTGAACTTTAAATAATGTTTTTGATTTTTTTATCTATCATTTTATGTTGAAATATCAATTAATTGAGTATGTAACCACAATTTTTATAATGCTAAAGTAGAAAGACTAGCTGTTCACCCCAGAGAATTAAACAAGCATACATTATTTGTATTACTGTAATGTAAATTCATCATTTAAAAAAAAAAAACCAGAGCCAATTGGTGAATTTTCATTATGATACTTTGAAATCAGCATGTCAAAATCAATAAGAAATGGTGTATTTAATTTCTGGTACAAATAACTTTTGAAAATTTGTTGACTAGTGTTTCCAGCCAGTTTTTAAACGAGTGGTCAGCTCATTCACATATTGGTATGAGGATGTAATATTTTCCTCTGCCTTGTCATCAGTCCACGTTCTTAACAGAGCTACATATGGACCTTTAATTTTGTGGACCTATTTGTCCATGCACCGGTATGGTCTCTTCCACTCGAAGCTCTATAGTGATGATTTTTCTTCCCAGAATTATCATGCACAAAACGACCGCTACCAATTCTTTTCTTGGGGCTTTCTCCCCACTTAGAATTCTTGATGAGAGATTTCCTCTCTACATCTTCTTCCTCCAGTTTACATAAGTCCGATTGAGGGATTTTCGGTTTATCCTGGGGTAAGACATCTTTTTTCACTCGCTGCATAGTGGCCATTGTAAAATAGTCAATTGAAGATTGTCCGTGAAAAGGGGCTTCCCATTCCATTTGGTCCACTTTATCAAATTTATTTTTCTTTGTATTGTCGGGCCTAAGTTTGCCCCGTGGCGTGTCCAGGTCCTGATCAATGTTCCCACTTGTGGGTGTTCCCTCATGTGCTATGCTACACCTTTCTACAAAATTCTCAATGTCCCATCTTGCCTTGGGCCAATAATAATTGTGAGCCACCTTCTGAATGATGGTACCTATTTTCTCATGGTCCCCATCTGGTTTCACATGTAGGCTCCTTATTAAGTCTGTAGTGAAATTGACAGAGATACAACAGTAAAATATCTCCAAAGATAACATTTAAGGATAAAAACATAATGCGTAGGCTGCTGATGTACATGATCGCCTAGACCGCGGGTCATCATCCTCCATAATAATTGACTTGCTAGACAGGAGGGGAACGGCGGATTAAAAAGGAAAAAAATATGACTGGAAAGATTGCGTGAGACTGGCACGGCTAAGGAGACGCAATTGGGGGGGATGGAGGAAAGTAAAAATTCACGTCCCCCAAATTGACACGAGGTACGGAATGGACGCTTTTGCGATACCAAGCCCTTGATTTGAATTCAGCGGCTAAAACGCAGATGTTTGGAATATTACAAAATTTAAAAAGTACTTTTTTTAATATTAATGTTAGGAATATAAAAATTAGCTGGCCGGATGGCCCATTCTGAGCAGTGAACTAATATGGTCTTAATTTTACAGACGGATAGATAATATTGAAGATAATGACAAAAGACAGTGTTGTTCACATCATCGACAGACTGTATTGAATCTAAAAGTGTCGCTAATTGCACAAAAAAACACGACCTCGAAACGCAGGTGTTCAAATCTACGTAGTATGGAAGAGAAGGGATATTTGTGGTAGCTGTGTCTAAATATAACTTTTAACGACAAAATTTTGGAGGGGAGAGAAAGGTTGGTTCAAAAATCGAGTACATTTTGTAGAAACACAAGTAGAGACGGACAGACTAACAGATAACCATCCATACTTGACTGAAGCATGACTGAAATGACTTTATGGGAGGAAATTTGAAATTTAAAATAAACCTAGGCAGTGATTGGCTACAGACAATCATATCATTAGCGCTCAGACGCGAAAGTGGGGCCATTCTTCAATAGTTGTTCAGTGATAGACACAGATTTTAAAGTGTGGTGATTTCCATATGAAAGAAAGTGTGATAAATTTAGGGACGCCATACTATAGCCAGCAGCTCAGCTGAGTTTTGCTAGCAATTCTGTGTTATTTATTCATAATCTGGTAAGATTGAAATTATTTCCTTATATATTTTGAATATTGTTTCATGTTCGAGTGATTTGATACTGCCATATCGAAATCTAGCCTACAAACAAGTAGGGATTTGCTCTAGACCCCCCGCCCTAGTCAGGGTCTAGGGACCAACAATGTACATAAACTCCAGCAAGGATTATGCAAGACAGATCAAGTGTTGAGAATAATGGAACATATTACCTATCCTCTTTTAGGGCAGACAACTAATAAATATTTTTCAGAATCTATAGTCTGGGAGGATCTATCTGATGTAAAACCACCATGGTAAATGTGCTGTTTGGTCAGAGAGATCTGACCTGTCTGTATGATGTGGTTGTTGTGTCAGTGTTGTGTCCAGACGTGGGTAGAGAATAGATTTTGACACATGGCCCATACTTTGATTGCAGAGCTGCGAGTTTCTGTTGTCAACCAAGCAGTGTCTATTCAGTTGGTGACTTTACTCGAGTGTATCTGTGCAGTACTTGTGACAGAGACCACCATTATTGCCCGCCAGCACGGAGAGGTGGGGATCATCAGTTTTCAGCACCAGAGCTGCAACGACAAGATGAGTGAGCCTCTGGTCTGCTGGACATTCACCAAAGCCCTTTAGTTACTAATAACCCCATAAAAAATTCCCACCATTTTCTGGACACTGGGTAGTCAATATAGACAGGTGTGATGAGGCCACCCCAACAGCACAAACAGTAAATATCCTCCCAAGTAGATGACTACTAGAACATTTTAATAAAACTAACTAGTATAGTACATATATATGTACACTATTGCATTTATGATATAATATTCCATGCATTTCTTTCATAATCTCTAAATCTTTTTAAGTTCTGGTCAACCTAAAAAATTGATCCAGAACAAAATAAATGTAATATAATTTTATCAAAAAATTTACACTATTGAGTTAGTTCAGTGTGTTGTAATATTTATTAATATTATTAGTCTTGTTAAATATCTGTGGGTATATCTATAACCTATTACACCACACTACATAGCATAACCCTAGACACTTTACGTAGCCACATTCATTAAAAAAAATTAAGTGTGAGGTCGTAGTGGTAGCAAGAAAGGCCTTCTGACAATTCTCAACTATATTTTATCTCAGGAGCCTTCACAGCTGGCCTCATACAATTACATTTAGTAATATCAACATCATACAATACCATCAAACACCACTACAAAGTCTGCCCTATATCTTTTAGGAAGTACCAGCTGTCCCTGACCTTTGGATCTAGCTCCAGTCTTCCTATACATCAACTTGTTTTTCATGTAAAAATCTCCCTTGCCTGGAGTTGTATGACAAGTTGACAATTTTCTTAAACAAGGCTTGAGTGTTTTATCCCCAGCCTGTGCCTTCCTCATCTCTTCTGGAGTGGTATCTAACATAATATCCTCCTCCTGTCTTGAGGTCGACCTGACCTGAAGGGTTGCCATATACACAGGTTTCCTTCTGCAACGGTCAGTGTCATGATTGTCCATCCGACAATTCTTACACCACCTTTTTCCTTGGTTGAAAGATTTTCTTTCATCATATTTCCTTTCATCGAATTGTGGGTTTTATTTTTATTGTCATACCGTGGCCTATCAAACTGGTGCTTACCTTTGTTCTGATCTCTAGGATCAAATTTATTAAAGTTCTGTGGTGCCTTAAAATTATCTACCTGTTTCTTTTTATTACCTGATACCTCTGCCTGAGCTGCTTGATACCTTTCAGCAACATTTAGCAACTCACCCAGCCTCTCTGCACCTTGTTCCATGAGAAACTTCTCAGGTCTGGAGCCATGGACTCTCTTAATTGCTCTATAAGGACCATTTCCTTAAGATCTTGGGTTTTCCCCAGAGAAGTCCATTTCTCCAAGTATGTCTCTAACCGTGCAGAGAACTGGTGATAGGTTTCATCTGACAGTAGTTTAGCATTCCTAAATTTTTTTCTATAAAATTCACCATTCTTTTCATATCTTAACAAAAGAGCCTGCTTTAGCATGTCATAATTTTCTTGATCATCTCTGCTCATTTTGGCAAAAACTTCATAAGCTGCACCACGAAGCCCTTGTGATAACTTTAAGCTCCACCTTTCTCTCTCTAACCCATACGTGGTAGCTAATAGTTCATATCTATTTAGATAGCTCTCGATATCATCGTCTTTCTCAACAAAATGATCTAAATGAAAGTTCATAGCTGAGGTTGAGGCTCCCTGACTAGCAGTGGCATCAGATGCAAAAGGACTGGCACCATTTTCAGGAGCATGGCCTTGAAATTCCAACTCCCTTAGTCGTAACTCATGTTCCCTTTATAATCTCTTCTCCTCCTTTTTCTGCTTCCCTCTCTGCAGCCTGTCTCCTTTCTTCTGCTTCCCTCTCTGCAGCTAATCGCTTCTCTTCCCTTTCTGCAGCCTGTCTCTTTCTTTTCTTCAAATTGGAGCCTCTTAATCTCCCTATCTGCCTCAAATGCTTTAGCCTCTGTGGCAGCCTAAATCTGCAACCTCTTAATTTCTTTTTCAGCTTCTAACTTTCTTTCAGCCTCTTTTTCTAATCTTTTTTCTTCCTTCTTTTCAATAAATTTGTCACACTTCAATATCAGTTGTCACATTCAAGGACATAAGCAATCATAAGTTGCCCGTCCATTCCTAACTCTTTAGCAGCCTGCACAGCAGCAGATCGAAATTTCCCCAGGTCGGCCATTTTCTAACAGGTAAGTGTATAAAATATTTAACCAAACCATTTTATCTATGTCTAATTAACTAAGGAAACCACAAGCACATCTGAGAGCTCAACCTTATTTTTCCACCAAGAATACCTTTTTAATTTTTATTATTTCCAGAAGTGAATTACTCCCCAATATATATGCTTAGGGCCCAATGGGCTGATCACCCGTAACACTGGGCTTGTCACACCGATTACTAGGAAACACAAGGCAGAATGGATCTATTTTGTAGTTGCCTAAAATAGACGCCGCTAGGCGTGATAGGGAAACTACAACAGAGTCAGGTCAATCTGTGTTGCCCTTAAGACGCCACAAGGCGTGATGGCCTCTGAAGTGGTTGGTCGGTCTTTCGGCTAATAGGACGGAAGAAGCCCGAAGAAGATATATGCTAAGGGGCAAGGTTCAAAATCCCGGGGGAGCGAGACCCCAATATATGTGCTAAAGTGGGATGTTATAAATATTTATAGGGGACTTAGTGTACTGACTGAGATCAGCTGTGAAGGTATCTGTATCTAATAAGTGTGGTGTATTACAGATGACCATACTTGCTACCACATTTATACCTCAGTCAGAATATACATATCTGGATTATTGTGATGGGATCTAACGATGGAATGTCTACCAAAGGGCTAAATGATCACCCGTTTGCCAGCAGTCACTTTGATTTACGGAAACAACGACAAATGGATTGAATTTGTCATTTAGCCCTAAAAGACGCCATTAGGCGTGATGGGAACAACGGCATCTTTTTAGGGACTTCTAGGGTTAATGCACTGTTGCCCTTAATCTGAATCTGCCACTAGGGCTTGCGTAATGGCCTTACTTGCTCCACTGCTTTGCCGGTCGTTGTCTAAGGACGGAATATTGTGAAGACTACGTTGAATGTCTAGGGTTATGAAAGTGATGAAGTGTATGTTCACAAAAACCAACAGACAGATAAACAATTTTAGTTTAATCCACAATACTTTACAACACTGTGAAACACTCACACACACATAGAACACTCTATAAGACTATCTTAAATGAGTCAAGTGTTTAAAGCTTTAAAAAATATGTATTAATTTCTTTCAATAATAGATATCCTGATTCAACTACAAAGTGAACCAGGAATCACAATCAAATGTAATTACAAGTTGTATGTACACTATTTATAGATATGATCTTTGTATTGACATATATTATTATTATCACAATGTGTGTGTAAGTTGTGATGTAGTACTATGAGGTAATACTGGATTTTTCAAGCTAGGTGGTTGTTTATCATCATGACTTCAGGTGTCTGTTTCTGGTGGAAATAGTATTGGAATAGTTCACAGTTCCTGTCATTGGAAACAATTGATTGTCCCTCTTTATTTAATATACTGTCACTTTTAGAGGGGGGGGGGGTACATAAGATTGAGCTGCTCTGGCCACGAGATCTTATCTTCTGTGAGGGCGGCAGGAAACAGTCTCCTCTGCTCGCTTGCTTCACCGTATTCTTGAGAAACACCACTGGTCGCTATCTTGACCAAGGAGTATGCTATCAGCCTCTGGATTCAGCAAAACTCAGACCAGGTGCTGCTTTAATAGTTTAGTAACACGGTCCCTAAAACAAGAAGGTTGTACCTCCCTTCAGAACTAATTTATAATCTATTTCCACACTGAAACACAATACATAACAAACACCGAGTTCAGCGAGGTAGTCCAACTGCTAGCTTCATCTGAAACAATTTACACCAGTATTCCTCTCCCTAATGGTTACAACGCCTCTGCAATTCCAGCATTATTTCCTTCTATTCAATAAGATAGGTGTCATAGTACTGTTTGGCAATCCCATGCAGTTTCACTCCTCTGCGACAAGTTTTGTTCATGTTGGAGCAATATCTAGGTTTTGCCTTTTGTTTATTACTGAACCACACACATAGACTGACATACATTATCAATTCACATTCAATTTTCATCAAAAAGATATCAAATAGGGCTAGCTTACCACTATTCATGGAACGAATAAACCCGTACGTTGCCTGGCGATGAATTATGGCGCAATTCCGATCTGCCTCTGTCCCAGGCTTTTATTTAGAAAAATATGAGCTGGATCTCAACGCACTTGCTGTTCAATAAGTTTATATTTCAAAATGTGGCCTGAACTGTCGCTCCTAATTGACTATATCAAATGGTCTTAACCAATGGGGCCATGTTTACAAAAGCATTTGAAAAAATGTGTACTATTTCTATCGTTTCTATTAACAACCAAAAATAGTATTTTGCAATGCGTCTAATCATGCTTAGCCTTACATATTTATTCCCGCCAATTGTCAATCGGATTTAACATGGGTGGCTTCATTTTTTTCTAAAACACTTGTTCAAACACGCCATTATGAGCAAAAATGATTCTGTGGTTGTCTTGACAGCACCACTCTGTAGTTATTATGGCTATAATTTGTTAATTATTAGACTAATTGCTTAAAAACACCTAACTTATTCTTTATCAGCAAGTCCTAAGGCACCCAAATATATAAAGTTTTAAGGGAGCTATAGTGGCTGCGACGTTCAAAATATGTATTTTCTTCTAGGATAGTCGTGCTGTTACACTCCTCCTCACTTCCATACTATGGGGTGTCTTCTGTACTGTCAGGCTAATGTCAGGATTTTAGACATAAAAACAGTAGAATGTCATGTTTCCTAATTAAGCATTAAAAACATGGTTTTTTTTTTAAACCTAACGTGTATTGGTAGTGTTTTTTATCACTGTCTATTTGAAAAAAAGTAAGTTAGTGCTTCATGCCTTTTCTGCTTGGGGCTGTGGGCATTATTTTATATCGCGCGACTGCGTGTTAGTGTTGCATGCGTTCCTCAGTACCTCTCTCTCTCTCCTCTTCTCTCTCTCTCTTATCCTAAGTTCGTCTGTCCTTTTTAGGTTAACGTAGTGTATATAATTCATTAATGCTAGTATTTATCTAGGTCTTTAAGCAGTGTGCGTATCATCAAGGTTTTCTAAGAAAACACAGTACCAGTTGTAGTTTTAGAAACGCGTGTAGTTTTATGCCGACGGAGCAGAAAAAGGGTTTTTCATTGTTTAACTAGCATGACATTCTTTAACACAGGCGTACGCTAATAGTGACGGCAATGTTCTTTACAGTCTTCTTTCCTTTTTAATGTAATTATTCGTTAGGCTTTA
>JAMPIV010007012.1:0-141971 GCA_024509875.1 Oreohelix idahoensis | reverse complement strand
TTACTTTATGCACATGTTTTAATATGCTGTTACAACAATGCCAGAAGCGTGGCATAGAAGGGGAGAGGTTAGCCAACTGGAATCTCTAACCTGTTCGTATTATCGTGTATGACTTTGTTTGAAACTATATGCTATCTAACGTTATGTTTTGGAGAACGTATGGGATTGTGAAGTATGATATGGAAGATTTTATCCTGGAGTATGAATACGTTACCATGATAGACGTCCTTGAGAGAAGGTCAACGGACTTGAATGAGAAGAATATTATACGGTAACAGTTTTGTGATCCTTAGTCACTTGAGTCAGAGGACTTTATGGTAGAGAATCTTCAGGAACTTTAAAAGTAATTACCATTATGCTGATGTATGATCTTTGCACCTGTGACGATGTTAGTCTTGTCCACTCCGTCTGTGTCATGTTGAATAAAATCGATGTACAGTTATCACCGACTTATGTACTGCCAGTACTTGCCCAGTTCACTACTTGTTGAAGTTCGTTGGAAGAATATTGTTGACATTCGTTCATTTTAACCATTCGCATTTGAAGCTACCTCTTCACCAGTATAAACTGTACTCAACCATAAAACGAACTCAACACGGGGCCATACCGGTTGAACTATGGGGTACCTCCCGATAAGCAAAGAGGGCGGCGTGAAGGTACTGGTCCCATGTATCTGGTTTTTCATGTGCCAACTTTCTCAGGATCGACATCAAAGTACCATTAAATCTTTCCACTTGGCCATTTCCTTGGGGATGGTACACGCTACAATGGAAGTGTTTGGCCTGAAAGATCCTGAAAACTTCTTCTGTTAGTTTCCCCTTGAACTGAGAGCCATTATCAGTCAAGATTTGGTTGGGAAAGCCTAACCTTGTGAAAATTGTGAGTAATGCCTCTGCTACATGTTTAGAGTCAATGGATGACAGGGCTACCACCTCTCCCCACATAGAACAGGTGTCCACCAGAGTCAGAATGTAGCTGTTCCTCCTCTTGGTTCGAGTGAGAAGTCCCACAATGTCCACGGCAACTCTCTCAAAGGGTGTTCCCACTATGGGCATTTCCCCTAGAGTTGCTGGTGCAGTCCAATGCTTAGGTGCTACTCGTTGGCACTCTGGACAGGATTTTACATATCTTTTGATATCTTCAGTTATCCCTGGCCAGAAATAGTGACAAGCTATACGCTGTCCTGTTGCGCTGATCCCCATATGACCACTGAATGGAATCGCATGCCCTAGTTCCAACACTTTAGTCCTATATGAAGTGGGAAGGACCAGCTGTCCGTGACCATTGGATTCAGATCCAGCCTTCCTATAAATCAACTTGTTCTTCATATAAAATTCTCCCTTGCCTGGAGGTGTATGACATTTGGGCAACTTCTTGAAACACGGCTTGAGTGTTTTGTCCTCCGCCTAAGCCTTCCTCATCTCATCTGGATGAGTATTTATTGGATTATCCTCCTCCTTTTTAGACTGTGATCTGGTCTGCACTGTTGCCAATATCACAGGTCTCATGGGATTCCCCAGGAAGACATATCTACACCCCAATATCAGAGGGTAGATTGGCTCATTTATCACTGCTGCTTTGATTATTCCCTCCACATATCGCGTTTTCACATGTATCTTAGCGATAGGGAGTGTCATGGTCGCTACTTTCTTGGTTGCAGCTTGAATCTCCACTGTTTCTGTGGTGTATTGATCTGCTTGCACCAGGTGAGAACTCACAACTGAATCATAATTTTCATAGCAGCAAAACTAGGAGGTTTCCTTCTACAATTTTCGGTGGTATGATTGTTCATCCGACAAACTTTACACCACTTCTTTCCTTGGTTGAAAGATTTTCTTTCATCAAATTTCCTTTCATCGAATTGTGGGGTTTTATTTTTATTTTCATACCGTGGCCTATCGAACTGGTGCTTACCTTTGTTCTGATCTCTATGATCAAATTTATTAAAGTTCTGTGGCGCCTTAAAATTGTCTACCTGTTTCTTTTTAGTACCTGTTATCTCTGCTTGAGCTGCCTGATATCTTTCAGCAACATTTAGTAATTCGCCTAGCCTCTCTGCACCTTGTTCCATGAGAAACTTTCTCAGGTCTGGAGCCATGGACTCTCTTAGTTGTTCTATAAGGATCATTTCCTTAAGATCTTGGGTTTTCCCCAGAGCCGTCCATTTCTCCAAGTATGTCTCTAACCGTGCAGAGAACTGGTGATAAGTCTCACCCGACAGTAGTTTGGCATTCCTAAATTTTTTTCTATAAAATTCTCCATTTTTTTCATATCTTAACAAAAGAGCCTGCTTTAACATGTCATAGTTGTCTTGATCATCTCTGCTCATTTTGGCAAAAACATCATAAGCTGTACCACGAAGCCCTTGTGATAACTTTAAGCTCCACCTTTCTCTCTCTAACCCATACGTGGTAGCTAATAGTTCATATCTATTTAGATAGCTCTCAATATCATCGTCTTTCTCAACAAAATGATCTAGATGAAAATTCATAGCTGAGGTTGAGCCTCCCTGACTAGCAGTGGCATCGGAGGTAAAGGGACTGGCACCATTTTCAGGAGCATGGCCTTGAAATTCCAACTCTCTTAGTCGTAATTCGTGCTCCCTCTGTAATCTCTTATCTTCTGCTTCCCTCTCTGCAGCCAATCGCTTGTCTTCCCTTTCTGCAGCTATTCTCTTTTCTTCTCTTTCTGCAGCTATTCTCTTTTCTTCTCTTTCTGCAGCTATTCTCTTTTCTTCTCTTTTTGCAGCTATTCTCTTTTCTTCTCTTTCTGGAGCTATTCTCTTTCTGCCTCCAATTGTAACTTCTTAGCCTCAGCCTCTAATTGTAACTTCTTAGCCTCAGCCTCTAATTGTAACTTCTTAATTTCTTTTTCAGCCTCTAACTTTCTTTCAGCCTCTTTTTCTAATCTTTCCGATTCTAATTTTCTTTCTGCTTCAAATTTTCTTTCTTCACGTTCAATATATTTGTCACATTCAGTAGTGACATAAGCAATCATAACTTGCTAGTCCATTCCTAACTCTTTAGCAGCCTGCATAGCAGCCGATCGAAATTTTGCCAGGTCCGCCATTTTCTAACAGGCAAATGTATACAATATTTAACTAAACAATGTTATCTCTGACTAATTAATTAAGGACAACCACAAGCACTGAGAGCTCAACCTTATCTTTCCACCCAAGAATACCTTTTTAATTTTTATTATTTCCAGAAGTGAATTACTCCCAATATATATGCTAGGGGAAGGTTCAATATCCCGGGAGCGAGACCCCAATATATGTGGTAAGTTGGGATTATGTAAATATTTATAGGGGACTTAGTGTACCGACTGAGATCAGCTGTGAAGGTATCTGTATCTAATAAGTGTGGTGTGTTACAGATGACCTTACTTTGCTACCACATTTAGACCTCAGTCAGACTTATTCTGGAAGATAGTGATGACTACGTGGAATGTCTAGGGTTATGATAATGATGAAATGTAAGTTCACAACAACAACATACAGATAAATACTTTATTTAAGATTCACAACACTGTACCACACTATGACAAGCACATACATATAACACTCTAGAAGACTAGCTTAAATAAGTCAAGTGTTAACGTTTGAATTATGTATTAATTTCTTTCAAGAATAGATATCCTGATCCAACTACAGAGTGAATCAGGAATCACAATCAAATGTAAATGCAATGTCTATGTACACAAATTATACAAAGGATCTTTCCAGCAAAACTCAGACCAGGTGCTGCTCTAATACTTCAGTACCACGGTCCCTGAAATAAGAAGGTTGTACCTCCTTCTTCAGAACTAATATATAATATCTATTTCCACACTGAAGTACAGGACATTACAAACACAGAGTTCAGAGCTGTATGCCAACTACTAGCATCTCATGTGACAATATACCAGTATTCCTCTCCCTACTGGTTACAACGCCTCTGCAATTCCAGCTGTACTTCCTTCTGTACAATAAGATAGGTGTCATGTTACTAAATGGCAATCCCATATATGCCTATGCAGTTATACTCCTCTCTGACAAGCTTTTACATGGTGGAGCAATATCCAGGCTTTGCCTTCTGTTTGCTACTGAACCACACACATACAGACACAATTTATCATTTCATATTCAATTTTCATATATATATATATATATATATACATATATATATATATATATATATATATATATATATATATATATATATATATATATATATATATAGGAAATATGTCTAGCTTACAACAATTCAAGGAAATATACACAAGTAACGTTGACTGGCGATGAATTTTGGCACAATTTCGATCTGCCTTATCCAAGGCTTTTATTTAGAAAAATATTAGCTTGCTCTCAACGCACTTGCTTCTCACAAAATGTATTTCAAAACTGGCCCTGAACTGACGCTTCTAATTGACTATATCGAAGGTTCTAACCAATAAGACCATGTTTACAAGAGCCTTTGAAAAATTTTTACCTTTCCTCACGTTGCCATTAGCTACAATAATAGTATTTGCAGTTCAACTAATAATGTTTCGCCTTACATATTACTACAGCCAATCAAATCGTATCTAACTTGTTGGCCTCATTTCCCCTAAAGCAGTGTGTTTCCAAACATGCCATTATGAGCAAATATGATCTTGTGCTGTCAGACAACCCCACTATAGTATTTTGGCTATAATTTGTTAATTACTAGCCTATGTGCGTAACACATAACATATTCTTTGTCAGCAAGTCCTAAGGCACACAAATATATAAGTTTAATGGGGCTAAGTGGCTTCGTTCAAAATATGTATTATTCTAGGATAGTCGTGTATTTGTTTTTTATTTTTTTATTCTTCGAACCGCCACCTGTTCTGCCTTTTCGACTATTTTGTCAGTATAAAGTCAGGATTTCAGACGTAAAACAGTATTGTATCATGTTTCCTAATAAGCATTAAACATGTTTTTTAAAACCTAACCTTGTATTGGTAGTGTTTTTAATTACTGTTTATTTGAAAAAAATCAAGTCTTCATTCCTTTCGCGTTCACTTTTTAATCGCGAGACGACGTGGTAGTATTGCCTGCGTTCCTCCGTGCATCTCTCTCTCTCTCTTCTAAGCCCGTCTGTCTTTTAGGTTAACGTAGTGTGTTATAATGACATTAATGCTAGTATTATATCTAGGTCATTAAGCAGTTTGCGTATCTCAAGGTTTTCTAAGAAACACAGTACCCGTTTTATTTTTTAGACACGCGTGTAGTTTATGCAGGCGGAGCAGAAAAGGGGGTTTTCTTGTTCAGCCATTATGGCGTTCTACAACACAGGCGTACGCTATTGTGACCGCACTGTTCTTTTACCATTCTTCTTTCTTTCTATTGAATTACTTCGTTAGGCTTTACATTTATTTTCTAATTTATATATGTGGATTAGAATTTTTCACCACAAATCTGCAAGTCTGGAAGGAAGAGGTGGAGAAAAGAGGGATGGTCATAAGCAGCTCTAAAACAAAATCCATGGTGATATCACGAGAAGAAAAAAGACATCAGATTAAGCTGGGAGAGCAGGTCCTGGAGCAGATCGACCACTTTAAATACCTCGGAGCTATTATAGACTGAAAGGGAGGCATCAAAGAAGAGTTGGCTACTCGAAAAGCAGCAGCTGGGAGACTTTTTCAGGCCATAAATCGAGGATTCCTCTGCAAGAGAGACGTTGGTAAGAAAACGAAGATGGCTGAAGAGATATGGTCCGCAACCAGACGATACGTCAAGGCCTAAAATCCCACCCCCTGCAGACCCAAGTAGAACAGTCTCAACTAAGATCGTTTGGCCATGTCTGCAGAATGGGAGAAGATCGGCTACCACGACAAGCATGGGAAACAAAGAGCCAGGGATCCAGACCCCCAGGTCCGCTGGGAGGACAACATTAGACAATCTTTGAAGGACCGAGGACTAGAATGGAACCAAGCCAGGAGGAAGACATTCATAACCCTCCACTCCCAAAGGAGCATAGGCCTTCAACAAACACATGCCAAGTCCTCCTGTCACGTGCCATCATCTCAAGTAGGAGGAAGACAGCTGATAGGATAGTATGGCGCTCTCTCTTCCATATCTCTACACCTCACGGTAGAAGAGGAACGACTAAGTAAGTAAGTAAGGTATTCTTCCGGAGCCCTGACGATTCTTATTTTGAATCAGTGAAGATTATAATTGTCAGAACCACATATGCTGTGGATTTATAATAGAACAATACTAATAATTATAGAATGGGCTCGCTCCATTAGGAGTACGACCACAACATAATGGCTGACATAAGAAAATCAACACCTTCTACAGGTATTTACCTTTATTAATGTAAGCACACACAATACAGCCTCACACGGCCAACGAACGTATGAAATATATATAACAATACCAGAGAAACTTGCATCGATTAATTTATCTAATAGCCTCATACATAACAGTATGACTGCACTGTACAAACACTGTACTGACTGTCGCTCACCATGGCGACCCAAAAAATCTACGACTAAGAAATACTCAATTCATGAACAACTCGTAATCTGCGGCCTGAAGATAATATCCACTGGACACTACACTAATCCAGAATTACACATAAATATCCACCAGAACCGAGTATGGTAATCTCTGGCTAGTATTCCGTACTAAGAACCGCACAGCAACTTGCTGGCGAAAGGGAAAAATATCTACCCGTCCACTCGGAACGCTGGCTAGCAACTCACTGCCCTTTCGCGCCTAGATTTCTTCCGGCTTCCGTCTTGTCACATGACTTCGCCCCTTAAGTTATATCAGTGTTGCCAAAACACAATGTAGCCAGTCTGATATTTCGGCGAAATAGCGCCGTGACAATAATATCTGAAGGATAACATATTTCTTTTTAAAATTGGCTAAGCATTGCTATAAGGGTGATGTTTATTGCACTAATTTCTGCTTGGTAATTAGTACATAATTCTCCTTATGATTGATATATTTATCGTATGTTGCCATTTGGGCACTTCACGTAAGCATGTAAGTCTAGCATTATATGGTAGCTTTGACGGATGAAACAAACGTGTAAGCATGTATTGCAGTGTTAGAGTAGCCGTCTATACTCTCTAAAGTACCTGTCTTAAGTACTGTTGGGTCAGTGTCTCTTGTTAATGTGCTGTCCATGAGTATGGTTTTTATTATGGCTAGTTTAAACTCATTTCCAGGATAAAGAACTGCGCTTTTTGTCAGTTATTTATCGTGTCGGTGAGAAATGGAGGTTATATGCTGTTGTTATTGCTACTTGTAGTGGTGATTTTTGTTCTACACTGCTAATGGGCTTCCATTTTCAAGCAGTTGTCTGTTTGAGCGTTCTTTTCTTGTGTGAACTTATTGATGACGTCATTATATAAAAGATACCCTCAATTCTATCTAACATAAGAGACAACAGAGACTGATGACGTAATTCATAATTAACCTATAAAACAAAAGAAACTTAACATAGACACAAAAGACAGTTATAGGAAATGACGACAAGATGACGTTAACGGTACTAGTGCAGTATCGATGACATATACATTAGTGGTACACAAATAATTGTAACCAGTGGTTTTAGCCAATAGATTCATTGGACTAAGGGACATCCGTTATAAAGACGAATGTTTACAAGTCTTTTAGCTACTGACCTTGCAACGAGATGGTCGTGATATTGAGATAGACCGATGTTGAAGTAGACTCAGATAGACTCAAGCTATTTTATCCCCTGACATTGGACAGTGTATTTCTTGCTTTGACGCAGAAATGGTATGAATTCGCTCGATGTGATATATTATGAATTCGCTCGATTTGATATATTATGAATTCGCTCAGTCATTTGTGTTTAAGATCGAACATTGTTAGAATAGTTTTTTGGAACATATTTATTTTGGAGATTAGCTCCCTAATTGTCTTCCACTCTCCCATCGTTCAAAATACACCAGCTTCTTAGTTGGTTTTGACGATGACATTCTGCATTACACAACAGCTACATACGAAACTGGAATAATACCAAATTCCCTTTGGTACCAGTTTCCAACGTAATATAATAGAGTAGGACATTGTAATCTGCAACCGACACTATAATTATATGATCAAATCGTCTGTGAAAACCGTTCAACTTATGAAGGGTTATACGAGTAATTAGGATATCTAGTGTTTTCAAGTCCAAATAAAATGTTCCATTACTGATATGCGAAGGTGGTATCATATCTCCTGTCCAATTATTCGAAATAGAGCAAATCAAATCAAAATGACAAAACTCTGTGTGATGCTACCGTCTTTAAAGCCTTTAATAAACGTGTGGTGCTGCTGCTGATAATAAATATGATGACCGTAACGACGATACTCGATGATCTAGTAAACCAGGTGAAACATTTTACCACCATTACACGCTGATTTTGTAGCCATTACTAAAGATGATCCGCCGTCTACTGAACCCGCATTTATTTACAATTCAACGCTCTCACGCACGAGGCCCCCCTCCCCCAATTATAGAATGTTAAACGGTTTTGTAATAATATATAATACATATGCTCGACAAAGCCGAACGCCATGACCACGTTTGTGTATTTATAATAACATCCTCTCGAGGCAAAATCTTAACGACTTCGCTAAGGCCAGCCGTGTGAACACAACGCGAAGGAGACGCTTGGTACGAATTGAGATTGCGGCCATCATGGATTGTATCGGAATCGGGATAATCCCATCCTTTCCCGGAAGGGGTGTCATGTTTCAATAGGCGCACTCGGTGAATGGAAAAAGACACGATAAGTGACATGATCACCCCCTTGGCTGTCTGAGATCCCCGACCTTTATCAGTCACGGTGTGTGGAACGCTAGCCGGCAAATAGGCAGACGATCGGGCGCGGAACGCTGGTGGTTTCTCACACTTTGTGCTTGGCTGTAGAAGTTGGGCGAAAAGCTAACAAGTTTATGCAGCTTTGCTGGTCTTCGCCGCGGCTGGCGTGGCCAGTCACGAGAGGTTTCCACTCTCCGTCGGTGCTTTGTGTGTAATAATGTGTGTACGTGTATGGTAACCAGTTGTACTGTGGTGAAACGACGTCAGCCGGCTTTGCAAAAAAAAAAAAAAAAAGGATAAACAAAAAGGATAGCTGCAGGCCAGGTAATCTTTGATCTACCGGCGTTTGCGCGTGAAAATTGCGAAAGTGTACAGTGAATGATTTATTGTTAGGCTATACCTTCTTAATCTAACCGGTGTTCACATTCAATGGACACGACACGGCCTACAGGTTTAAATCTTACAAGCAGGCTGTGAATTTTGCTTCGGTTACAACCTGAATGTGGCTGTGTTAAATAACAACCCTAACTTGTGACGCATAGCCCCTATTTCTGTGAATAAACACTTAGGCCTAACAAAAACGATCTCACTTAAGGGCACTGTTTCATTTGAGCGAGAAGTAAGTTGTGAATTGTTGTGTAGAGCAATAGAAGATTGTAAGCTACAGAATTGTTAACGTGGATTCCAGTGTGCTGGATTGTTGAAACTACACATGATTGTTGTGTATTGCAGGATTGAATTTGTTTAGACCTATCGCTGGACTGTTGTTGTATAGGCCTACTAGTGATTTGGAGTTAATCCTACTGGAGTGTTGAAGAAGTTTCCAGGTTTGTTGGATTCTTCAGACAGGCTACTTGAATTGTTAAAAATCTGATTGTTGTAGATTACTAATTTTACTGGATTGGAGTTTAGACTACTGGACTGGTGTTAAAGATTGCGAGTTACTTCAGTATGCTGCATTATTGTTGCCTTTAAAAAAATGTAGGCCTACTCAGTAGGTTTGCGAGTTACTTCAGTAGGCCTATAGCCTACTGCATTAGGCCTATTGTTGCTTTTAAAAATGATAACGACATCCAATCAAATGTAGGCCTATTGTTGCATTTATAGTTTTCATAATATCGAAAAATGTAATATTCTTGTTTGTGTAGGCCTAACTTTTATTTTTATAATAAAGCGGGCATAGACTACGTCAAACTGCTGGTAGATTACGCCCAGGGCTTACGAGCATATATCTCGTAGGCAGTTAGTCACTTTATTACGGCACTTCAAATAACCTTGCCCTTAATGATCATGAATAAATCAATAAGGATTTATAGACCGTAGGCCTACCGTTTCATTTAATAAGTGCTGGGTAAGCTTGTGATGTCCTGGACACGACACATGTTGGAACTATATTATTTAGTTATGTATGTATTGTGATTCTGTATCTACGTTCAAGGCCCCCCCCCCCCCCCCCCCCCCCCCCCCCCCCCCCCCCCCCCCCCACCCACTACCTTTACGAATACGATACGGCAACGTTATTGTCGTGTTTATATATATATATATATATATATATATATATATATATATATATATATATATATATATATATATATCTGTTTTCGCAGTGTGTATCTAGTCTCTATTTAGTATATATATATATATATATATATATATATATATATATATATATATATATATATATATATATATATAGCCTATACTAGAGCTGGGATCTTTAATGATTAATTAATCAGTTAATTTTCTTAAATCGATTAATTAATAAAACAGATTTTAATTGATTATTCTATTTTTTTCAGTGTTTTGTTTGTTGTTTAAATGTGCTATATTATAGGTTTGTGATATTGAATTTACCTAGTATGGTCAATAATAATGAATTGTTTGGTTGTAACTTTTCAGTATTTTCAAGAAGATGTTGCTTTATGGCAAGTAAAATAAATAAATTCCTTTAAAAAAAATGATATTTATGGTTTTTTTTAAAATTTATTAAATTATTTCAACGATTAATCCTCGATTAAAGAAATTCAATTAATCGCTTGAGATTTGTTAAAAAAGATCCCAGCCCTAATACGCGCACTGCAGATTCTGTGGTAATAGGGGGTCCCTCATATAGTTTTACATATCATTTTCTTTTGCGCTTCCTCTGAAACATGGATTCACCCCACTGCAGCTGACCCCCTTGCAGGAAGCCTGCCTCAAACTTCACATGCTCCTTAAGGAACGCAAAAGGAAAATGATGATGTGTGATATTTATCAGTTTACAGATAATTTGTTGGCCATGTTTGCAGAATGGGAGAAGATCGGCTACCACGACAAGCATGGGAAACAAAGAGCCAGGGATCTAGACCCCCAGGACGACTCAGAGTCCGCTGGGAGGACAACATTAGGCAATCTTTGAAGGACCGAGGACTAGAATGGAGCCAGGCCAGGAGGAAGATAGCCGATAGGATAGTCTGGTGCTCTCTCTTCCAAACCTCTACACCTCATGGTAGAAGGGGAATGACTAAGTAAGTAAGTAAGATAATTTGCAGACTTAAATACCATTCTTACAACAAATTGAAAATCAGACGCACAGAAATGCCATGTGGGGAATACAAACAGAACATGCATTCCAAGACTGTTGAGGTCTCACTATGGCGATTCCAGAACAAGTACTGTCTTGTAATGATATCATTAGGTCTCCTTAAGGTGTATCCTATCCATCTCCGGCGTCTTCTTTTAATCTCAAATACCATTTGTACAATAAATGGAACATCGGCCAGACATATATGCGCCCATGTGGGGAATACAAACAGAACATGCATTCCAAGACTGTTGAGGTCTCACTATGGCGATTCCAGAACAAGTACTGTCTTGTAAGGATATCAGTAGGTCTCCTTAAGGTGTATCCTATCCATCTCCGGCGTCTTCTTTTAATCTCAAATACCATATGTACAATAAATGGAACATCGGCCAGACATATATGCGCCCATGTGGGGAATACAAACAGAACATGCATTCCAAGACTGTTGAGGTCTCACTATGGCGATTCCAGAACAAGTACTGTCTTGTAAGGATATCAGTAGGTCTCCTTAAGGTGTATCCTATCCATCTCCGGCGTCTTCTTTTAATCTCAAATACCATCTGTACAATAAATGGAACATCGGCCAGACATATATGCTCCCATGTGGGGAATACAAACAGAACATGCATTCCAAGACTGTTGAGGTCTCACTATGGCGATTCCAGAACAAGTACTGTCTTGTAATGATATCAGTAGGTCTCCTTAAGGTGTATCCTATCCATCTCCGGCGTCTTCTTTTAATCTCAAATACCATCTGTACAATAAATGGAACATCGGCCAGACATATATGCGCCCATGTGGGGAATACAAACAGAACATGCATTCCAAAACTGTCGGCTCCATGAAAGGGGCAGGGTGGCAGCGTGTCCTTCTCAACCCCAGTTGAAGGACAAACTGTATGGTGACGAGAGAAACCTGCGACGGACTGCCAGCTTTAAAAGACAGATAGATGTGGTTATTTGAGAGTGAATGGTGAAGCAAAAGTTTACAGAAATACATGCGCACAACTGGTATGCATAGACTCCACTAAAAATGATTTAGCATGGTATCTGCGATAGGTTGTTGACACCTAGTTTATTAATTTATTACGTTTTTTTTTCTCAAAATTTGCCATTATCTAAGTTTGGCCCATTCAGGGGAGAGTATAGAAAGAAAAGCATCGTGGCTTAAGGTGGTAAATTTTAGGTGCTGATGGTACTGGTGACCGTCTACAGATGTTATAAACAGCTGCTTGTATTATTCTCGTACTGGGATCATCTTCTCCGTTTGTGGGACTAAAATTAAACTTGAATACTACCACTGTAATGTGATAAGCTTTTGTTGATGAACTTGATCCAGTGATGCAGTATTCTTCTCTGTCCATAATAGCCTCTCTTCAATTCACAATTCTCACCTCTTTCAAATTTATTTCAAATGGGTATTAGGAGCAATCACATTTACGAATTGCTGCACTCTGGAATCGATAGTCGCTGCTCTGACTTAATTTTATTTTTAAGTTTTGAAAAAATGGAAACTGCAGCTGAAAAAGAAACTTTATTTACTCTAGAAGTTTCAAATAACTTAAATGCCACGTAAATTAAAATCATTCAACCATTCTTATGTTCAGAGTTCATTCTGTAAAACATTATTGTTGCAATAAAAAAAAATTATAAAGCTGAAAACAGTCGCTCTACTCTAGCATGAAATTTTTTCTCTCAGTTAAATTAACTCAAAAAATGTATGGAAAAGACTACAAAAATAATATCAGGTTTCCTTTAAATTGCACCCATAAAATATGTTATTTAATTTCTATAAATTTAATATTTATCATTCATTTTGGACTCAGAATTAAAAAGAAACTGGAGCAGTTGAGCAGTGAAGATTTTCTGAGCTCTGGCTCAGCTTCAGCTCCATGTGAAAACCGGGCTCTGCCACCAAAGAAGTTTCTTTCCGTTTTGTGGAATGTCCTGTTGACTTTTCCTTGTACCATCATTTTGTGGGATGTCCTGTTGACTTTTCCTTGTACCATCATTTTGTGGGATGTCCTGTTGACTTTTCCTTGTACCATCATTTTGTGGGATGTCCTGTTGACTTTTCCTTGTACCATCATTTTGTGGGATGTCCTGTTGACTTTTCCTTGTACCATCATTTTGTGGGATGTCCTGTTGACTTTTCCTTGTACCATCATTTTGATTTACATAATTATATATATTTTTTCTGGTCTCCTAGTTAGCCTCATTCCCTTAGCAGTCTGGGTCTTTACTATCTTAGTTGTTGATGAACAGTTAGGATCTTTATAACGAAGGTATTTCTACATGTGTCTGTTGTAGTTCTCTGGGATCTGAATAGATAAAGAAAATGGTAACTGCTCCCTCAGACATGTCTTAAGCGGGGACTAACATGCATGGGTCTGGCATCATGTAAAACAAACAGCTACATAAATCACCACAGCAAGTGCACATTAATGCTGTGGAGCAGGTTTCCTGCAGTGGTGGTGCCATACATCATAAGGAGTGAAATTGATGAGTGATGGTTATGACTTAGAATTTGTTTTTATTCATCTGTCATCTTCATCGTTCACTTTTATTTGACCACATTAATGTTTATGTAAGAAACTTGGCAGCCGGTCTCAGGCTTCACTCAACGCCATACAGTTTCTCCTTCAAATGGCTTGGTAAAGGTGCCAAGCTGTCAGTGTGATTCTCTTATGGAGCAAATATTCTGCGGATTATTTGTCTTCCCTCCGTGGACACATGTCTGTCAGTCTGGCCATTTTAAAATTTGTTATGTGTGTATTAGGTAACCTAACATTCTGAGATAGGGTGTAATTTACTGTAGATATATTTATATTTATTACAGATCATGTGTAATAGTGCTAAATGCATGATGTTAGTCTGCAGTGGCATGTCCTCGGTCCTGAAAATTGTGATCTCTTTAGTAAGGGAAAGTGTGTTTCAGGTCTGTCTGACTCGGGGTGATCTTTTTTGCCGTATTTCTTTCAAACTAATTTTGTTATTACTTTTACCTCCTCAAATATTGTCCTCTCCTCAGTTTGACTTTTGCTTCATCTTTCTTTGGCAAGTTAATCTACTTTCTCAAGTCCATACATCTTGTTGTGGACAGTAGTCCACCATACTTTTACTTTCTTGAATTTATAGTTGGTTTTCATTGGTGCTTCTTTGAAGCAGTCTGATTTGTTGTTTTGAAGGATTTCTTAGAGTAGTTATGCTGGCAAGAAATATGTAAGGAACACTATCTTGGCTTTAGTATTACCCATGTCTTTCTACGATGGTTATTGCAGTTGTTTTTAGAGTATTTGCTCTTATTCGGCAGTTGCAGAAGTTTCTTCATCATTCCCTTCCAAGCTCCTCACAGAGCATAGGCCTTCAAAAAATTCCTGCCAAGTCCTCGTGCCCTGTGCCATCCACTCAAGGTTTGTCCACTGCTTCTTTATCCCTTTCATTTCTGTCTCCAGTTATCTTTTCCACGTCTTTTCTTTTTCTTTGATCCTTAGCCACCGACCGTCAGAGCAGTCAGTGGCCATCACGCCTAGTGGCGTCTTGTAGGGCAACAACAACTGTTGATTCCACTTTGCTCAGTCAGCGGCCATCCTTTGTACAGTGCCCCATCTCTGGTTCATTCTTTGCATCTCAGCCTCCACAGTCCTCCGCCAGGTTGTTTTTGGTCGGCCTCTCTTTCGTTTTCCTTCAGGGGTCCAAAGCATAGCTGTTCTTGTGATGGCATCGGGGTCTCTTCTGAGGACATGGCCAACCCAGCTCCAGCGTCTGCCAGCTATGATGGTGTGCATGTCCTCTTGCTTGCTCCGAGTAAGCAGATCTTGGATGGTGATGGTATTCGGCCAAAAGATTTGGTGAATTTTTCTTAGGCATGTTGTGTGAAAAGAGGACAATTTCGACATTTCCTTCTCTGTAACTCTCCAGCATTCCACACCATAGAGAAGCACAAAAAGCACACAGCTCTGATATAATCTTAATTTTGCGCTTGTGCTGTATTGAGAGGACTTCCAGATGTTGTTTAGGCTAAAAAAAAGGCTGTTCTTGACTTATTCATTCTGATGTTGATGTCTTTGCCTGCCCCAACGTCTGGTGTTACTATACATCCTAGGTATGTGAAGGTGTCTATCTGTACCAGTTGCTGATTCCTTACTTTTCCACGTGTTCTTCATTTTCTCTCTACCATTTTTACCCTGGCAATTCTAGAACAAGAACTGTCGTGTAATGCTATCGGGAGGTTTCATTAATGTGTGTGTATCCATTGCCAGTGTCTTCTTGTCATCTCATGTTCCACTGGTTCTTGTCATCTCATGTTCCACTGGTTCTTGTCATCAATTCCACATTAGTGATCTTGTCATACCATTTCAGTCTCTCTGTTCCATGCAAGCATCCATTTATGAATATCTAAATCTTCTTGGTTGTTGTTTTTGTTGTTCTCCATGTTTCAGAGCCATACAGTAGGAATGTTAATATGTGTTACATTTGAGACTCAGTCTGGTCAAAGTAGGACAAGATTTGTTGGCTGCTTGAATTGATAAAATGTTACCCAAGATATACTTCTTCTTCGTTCGCCCTCAGATTTCTACATGAATGACTCTAATACAGGCAGTAGTCAGCTCAAGGTTCCAGACATCCCCAAACACTTTTTCATTGAGAGAATATACAGAAGGAATAGTTTTGTAATGATAAACAAATCTAGAAAACTGTTCCTTGCTACCGTGCAATATTTAATTAACATTATATAGCTTAACCGTCACCACAGTTAACCCATTTGTATTGATCAGAAAAGTTCTGCAATGACAAGGGCTTAACCAAACCTAGCAAACCATTCCTTGCTATCCAATCATGTGCAATATTTAACATTATATAGCTTAACCGTCACCACAGTTAACCCCTTTGTATTGATCAGAGACAGTAAATTCAGTAGTGCTGTGTTGTCATTATGAATTTGTGGACCACATTTCTCTGTAAGCCTTGGTAGTCTAGCGCACATAAGAAGTCTTGATATAAGTACCGTGTCTAGTGATATAGGTGATCAATAAATTCCTCTCCAGTAATGCTTATTAATTATTGATTCCTTTTCAATGATATGATGTCAAACTATCCAGTATCTTCTGTTTTTGTCATTCCGTCTCCTTCAGTTTTTCCTGTTCTCATGATAGATTTTAACTTTCTTCTTTTCATAAAGTGCCCTAAGAAAGTGGATTGTTTCTTTCTAATGTGAGTAATAAGCTTCTTTTGTGCATTGGGTTCTTTTAGGACATCATTATTACTCTTTTTAGCTGTCAAAGCAATCCTTGTGCTGTTAAAGTCGTGATTTTTGTAGCAGTGGGGTTTTTTTTTTGCATGTGAGACTGGTGAACTTCAGTCTCAGCCTCACATTAGCTGCCACTTATGACATGTCTGTGAGGTAGCAGTCTGCTTATTCTACCTTCTGTGAGATGCCCCCTAAGCTTCTGGGGTCTAGCTATGCTTGAATACAATAGTTGGGCTTCAATTTTTAAGCTGTGCTCTAATGTTCATGCTTCTGTAACTTCTCCAGAGTCAGTATTTCCTTCTTTGTAAAGCTGTTGTAGTGTTCTTGTTCTTGCTTGTAAAGCTGTTGTAGTGTTCTTCCTTGTAAAGCTGCTGTAGTGTTCTTGCTTGTAAAACTGTCATAGTGTTCTTGCTTGTAAAACTGTTGTGGTGTTCTTGCTTGTAAAACTGATGTAGTGTTCTTGCTTGTAAAGCCATGGTAGTGTTCTTGTTCTTGCTTCTAAAGCTGTTGTAATGTTCCTGCTTGTAAAACTGTTGAAGTGTTCTTGCTTGTAAAACTGTTATGTTCTTGCTTGTTTTTGCTTGTAAAGCTGTTGTAGTGTTCTTCCTTATAAAGTTGTTATACAGTTCTTCCTTATAAAGCTGTTGTGTTCTTCCTTGTAAAACTGTTATAATGTTCTTCTCTATAAAGCTGCTATACAGCTGTTCCTTATAAAACTGATGTACGGCTCTTCATAATAAAGCAGATGTACAGTTCTTCTTGTAAGGCTATTGTACAGTTTAACAAATGTGAGACTGATTACTTGATATAGTTTAACATTTGAGACAGTATTCACGTGCGTCTAATTGAATAGAGTTGTCATGAGACTTGGTGGAACCACTTTGAGACTATTTGGCGATACCACTTGGGGATTAGATGATGTGGTTAAACTAATTTATTTATTTGCTGGTGTAGTGAACGTCAGTTGACAAAGTGATTATAGATCTTGCTTCTCGATGCAAACTTAACCGGGTTTCAAACCTGGTTAACTTTACGCTGGAGTCTACCTGGCTGAAAATGATGACTAATTATAGAAAACAATTATAGGAAGCTTCGAATATGCAGGAACTGATGTGGATCTACTGTCCTGGCCATGCATGGGTATGGGGTAATGAGAGAGATGACAAACTAGCATCACGAGCACCCACAGTGGGGACACTGGATGTGGATATGGGAGAGATACCGAGGACGATTAATGATCACTTGTTAGAGAACGACACTGCCAATAGATGAATCAATAAGGTTAAGATTGTTAGAATTTGGCATCAAACGTAAGGCTAGCAAGGATGGGCGCATGAGAGGATGCATCCGTCGTGTATACCGGTGGTTCGGAACGTGGGCTATATCCCCCCCTACCCCCGGGACCATGTCATATTTCTAGGGGGCCATAGTAAAATGGTAAAGTACCTTTTTTCCAGCTAACAGTGACTATGAGAGGGGGGCCACGGATGTAAATGAGAAAAAAAAAAGATTGAGAACCCCTGGTGTATACAACCAGAGCGCCACATTAACAGTTAGCAGCCTTAGCCTTCGACATTTGCTGAGGGGAAACTAACGGAGTGTAATGATGTCGTTTATGAATAACAATAACTTGACTGAAGACAGTTTATCTATCGAACAACTGTCAATGTTGTAATAGTTAATGTTATTGTTTAACGGATTCGGCATAATTGCACTCCGGGCAAATCCATAGGTTCTCAGGTACCATAAGCTGTAGATGTAATAATGTTTATGCAGGGGGTTCCCTGATCCAGGATAGAAAGGTTGAGAAAGGCTGGTTGAGACAGTCGGGCGCTCTAAGTTGTAATGAGTCACCATGAACTATGATCATTCTGTAAACACCACTTTGGATCCTTATCTGACGACAATCAATTAACTTCACAGGTAGGTGATATGAACCTGTGTTAGAAACATTCGACTAGAGTATGCCATGTTTTAGACTGTCAGGTCTAATTTATTTATAAGTTTTGAAGATTTCAGACGGTGTGTCCCCCCTGTATTTTTTTATATCCTGCATTTTCGGTTTCGTGTAAACTCTGCGAGATCTCCTTATATTGGTGACACTTTAATTATTGCAGATTTTTTTTTTTTTGAGGGGGGGGGGGGGGGCCCCGCGCTCGGTGTAATTTTTTTTTTTTTTTTCTATAACCAGCGGCACTCGAGCTTTCCAGCTCTTTCGGCCCAATGACATGTCATTGCGAGGCTGGGGGGTCAGTGGACTTTCCTTCCAACCCGGTCAGGAGCTTCGCTCCTTCCCATCCACACGGGATTTATGTGCAGGAGCCGTTCAGGTTATTCAGTCAAATTTCCAGTCGTAAACATTTCTTCAAACGCCGACGGCCGGGTTTGAACCATGAACACCTGGTCGCCAGTACAACGTCGTAGCCATTACACCAGCGCGGCTCCCGCTCGGTGTAATTATACACGGTAAAATATTCATTGGTAAAACATGAAGTGGGAAAGATTCGGTAGTAAAACATTCAGTGGTAAAACAGGAAGTGGGAAAGATTCGGTAGTAAAACATTCAGTGGTAAAACATGTAGTAAAACATGAATTGGTAAATCAAACATGTAGTAAAACATGAATTGGTAAATCATGCAGTGGTAAAACAGTCAGTGGTAAAACATTCAGTAGTAAAACTTTAATTCGTAAAACTTTCAGTCGTAAAACATTCAGTAGTAAAACTTTCAGTCGTAAAACATTCACTAGTAAAACATGCAGTACCCCGTGTAGTTCTCGGGGCCTCTGTGGAGACAAAGAAAGAATCGGCCTGCATATCCCTCAGGCATATCGTACGAGGCAACTAATATGAGGTTGTGTATCGGGGCTGGCAATCTCGTTGTATGAAATCGATTCCTACAGAAACAAATGCAGCAAAAGGACATGCATGCTTTGTTGATGGCTTCCTGCTTGGAGACGACTTGCAGAATTGGCTACATGCTCTGTAGGGAGAGAAATGACTGAATGAAAACATTCGATGAAGAAATCATCCAGCTAAAGGCGGTCTGTCAAGATACATGTGTTATTGTTCTGCTTCGTATGCTGGGTCAGGATGAGGATGTTGCACCAGTTATTACTATCGATAACTGTGAATTGGCAGTGATGCACCACTTCACATACTTGGGATCTACCATCAAAACACTCTGTGAACACAAAACTTGAACAGCCATCTTTGACCGCCTGACAACGCGTGTTTTGGGAAACTGGAAACTCACAATGATGGCCAAAGCAACAGTATATAATGCCTGCGTTACTATCACCTTTCATTATGGCAGCGAGACATGGACAACCTATACTAAGCAAGAAAGAAGACTCAGTGCCTTCCTATCTACTGTGTATACGCCACATTCTTGGTATTTCATGGATGGACAAAGTGAAAAATGTCGAGGTGCTGGCCTTCAAAGCATGTGTGGGACCTCAAGACGCAGCAATAGAGACCGCAGTCAGCGACACATAGCTTGACTGCCTGCGTCAGGACCAGCGAACCAGAGCTGGTCAAGACCGTGCTCCACCTCCACGTGGTGGTCCTGGAAACAGTCTGCAGCAGTGCAGGCTGGCTGAGCGAGTACGGATCGCAATGGGAAGGCAAACCCGGTCCTAAAAAATGCCGTGCAGAAGTCGGATGTGTCGACCGAAAGGTGCAGATATCACAGCTACGTTGGAAACAGACACAACGCAACCACCGTCCTTTTCAGGGCGAACGAGGAAGAAGAAGAAGAAGACAAAGCATGTGTATATTGCTTAGACAGCGCAGACTGTGCTGGCATGGCGATTTCCGCCGCATGGAAGATGGTCGCATCCTTAATGATATTTTCTACGGACAGCTGGCAGATGGCAAAAGAACAGCAGATGAGGTTCAGATATGTGTGCGAGAGACATAAAGGCACTGGATATAAATCCAGCAAACTGGGAGGATGAAGCTGCCGATCGCGTCAACGGGCGATGCTAGCCTCGGGGCCACCTCAGATTTGGGGAAAGGGGGCTCTAATCACAAGCAGAAGAGGAAAGAAAAAAGGAACACCAAGAAAAAAAGCTGATCAGGGCTATCATATCAGAGGCTCGCATTCCCATAGTCAATTATGACTGGGTTGGGGGGGGCGCTACTATTGCTACTGCTACTTCATGCTTCATAGGGAACGAAAAATATAAATGAATGAAAACATTCGGTGAAGAAATCATCCAGGTAAAGGCGACCTGTCAAGATAACGTTGCCATTGTTCGTTGTTACTATCGATACAGCAGCGGTTGTGCTCTCGCCCTCAACCCAGTGGCATGTAATTATTATCTGCATGTATTTGCAAGCTGTAAATTTGCCATTTGATAATACAGGACTGCCGGGCTAGTATATCATATCAGTATGCAGTACTATTGAGTTAATCCAGTGCCGCGTTAATAGTGTCTCATCTGCATTTCCATCTGAATTTATGTGTGCGCACGTTAAACCTTAATACGTGTTGTTGTTAAATATGGGCCACCATATGTTGCAGCTGCTGATAACCGACGCGTTGTTGTATGTTATGTTGATAATAAAAGGTGATTCAACATGCGAGGTTATCTTTACTCAGTTCAGAGTCACTTAAGAGACCTTAGGTGGCAAAAGTCACCGACTCCATGCCTCCACTCGTCATTGTTGACTCTCACCATCTATTGTCCTAAGGGTCTTGTTGGATTCGGCCTATACTGCTTGATAGAAATACAACAGAAGTGATTGCGTCATTAATAGGCTGAACTGCCCATGGAGGACTTCTGGTGTCGTGTATTGTGGTTCGCACTATTGACCTGCCATTGAAACATCATTTTTTGATGATGCGTAGATGGCAGAGCGGATAGTGTGATTCGCTTGCATGGCTAGGCGGGGTTGTCGCACGGAAGGTCCAGTGTTCAAATCCTGGGTAAGCCACTCATGTCTGTTGTTTTTCTGTTGTCTGGTGTTCTACTTCTTTATTTCCTGCGAGTGCCTGATAACATACCTTTATATTTGTTTCATATTAATTTCATATTAATTTATTGTTTGTTCAGTCCATGTTTCTTAAGTGAGTGTCCAATCTCTGTTTTCTCAGTGTGTGTCCACTCTGTTTTCTCAGAGTGTGTCTAGTCTCTGTTTTCTAAGTGTGTATCCAGTCTTTTTTCTCAGTGTGTGTACAGTCTCTGTTTTCTCTGTGTGTGTCTAGTCTCTGTTTTCTAAGTGTGTGTCCAGTCTGTTTTCTCAGTGTGTGTACAGTCTGTGTCCAGTCCGTTTTCTAAGTGTGTGCCCAGTCTCTGTTTTCTCAGTGTGTCCAGTCTCTGATTTCTCAGTGTGTGTCCAATCTCTATTTTCTTAGTGTGTGTCCAGTCTCAGTTTTCTCAGTGTGTGTCTAGTCTCTGTTTTCTCAGTATGTGTACAGTGTGTGTCCATTCAGTTTTCTCAGTGTGTGTCCAGTCTCCGTTTTCTCAGTGTGTGTGTCCAATCCTGTTTTCTGAATGTGTGTTCCAATCCTGTTTTCTGAATGTGTGTGTCCAGTCTCTTTTTTTCTGAGTGTGTGTCCAGTCTCTGATTTCTCAGTGTGTGTCCAGTCTCTGTTTTAGTGTGTGTCCAGTCTCTGTTTTCTCAGTGTGTCCAGTCTCTGTTTTCTCAGTGTGTGTCCAGTTTAGAAGTTCAACAGTTTTTTCCCGTGATCTAATGAATTAGTGAATAGACAAGCAGTTAGAACGCTTATCTCTCGCGACGAAGTTGTCGTGTTCCCGGATCGAAATCTACTGACGTCACACTCCAATTTACCCAGCCGTAAATGGGTTCCCTGTCTCTATTTTTTGAGTTAGGGAAAGCAGAGATCGCGAGGAATGGAACTTGTCACCCCACCTCATAACGCTGGACCTAGCATAGTGGAGTCTCTAACACTTCACTCCCCTACAACCGTATCTGCTATGGGACTACTTTACCTTTAGTGAATGAAGACATGCGCATTACACACATACATGGGACGTGGAGTCATTGCTCGCATGTTTAGTGTCGTAACGTCAAGGCAGGGTATTCAACATGTAGGCCTAACTTGTACTTCTTCATAATAGTCATTCTTTTCACCAGCAGATTAAATTTCTTAAGCTGTATTTAAATGCGAAGAGCGTATTCAATGAACTAGTTTTCTAGTTAATATTGGATTGAGCCCAGTGGCGTACTAAAGGGGAGGGCGGTTCGCCCCCGGGTGGTATCCACAACGGTGGTGCCATCGGACGTTATGAGAGTAGAACTGAAAAAACACAAGTAGTAATACGTCTTACTAAGAGAAAGGACAAGGAAAAACCTACGTTGCAGCAACAAGGCCTTCGCCAGGGACAGACAAACAAAACACAGAAGGGAAAGAAAGTGAGAATTAAGTGGAGAATATGAAACTATAGAAATAAGAGAAAAATACTCCCTCATGTGTGTCACATGTTAGAGCAAAAATGTCTGTCCCCTTGTGGCCGCAACGTAGGTTTTTCCATGTCCTTACTCTTAGTAAGACGTATTACTATTTGTGTTTTTTTTTCCGTTTTACCCCCGTCTTACGGCAGTTCTCCTATACTCATATTATGAGAGTACTGTATTGTTTAAAATCTACACCGCCATCATTTTAATTTGCGCACCTTACGGAGCAAGGAGTCATCACTGCATTACTGTAGCTGGTCCATTTGCAGGAAGCCTTCACTAATGATTCACGTGCTCTTGCGTGGTAGTTTCTGCGGCAGTTTCTTATACATGGTGAGGTTGCTAACTCCGGGCACAAGCTCATAATAGTCACCTTTGTTCGACATCGGGGGGGGGGGGGAGGCGGAGGAGGAGGCCTGTTCTTTCTTTGTATCTTCGGAGACTTTCCCCCCCCCCCCCACCTTCCCAGGGTAACTACAATGGGCACAAATCTACTTGCAAGCATAATATATTTTTTCTGTGCGTTTCATGGAGTACTTAAAGCAAGGATCCGTCCCGGGTGCATTGGCGGATTAAAGGGTGTGGCAACGGGGGCGATCTTCCCTGCCTTGGGACTTTGAAAACCTTTATTTCATATCAACCAACATATTTTTCCCCCCACTTGGGACGTCAACGTAAGTAATCGTTTGGTCGGACAAGGAACGAATTAAAACTTGCCTGTAAGGCCTACTGGACAATGGTAAAGTACCCTAAAGGTTACGAACGTAGTTTGCAAGTAATTCTACGTGGCGTGACAAAATGTGTAAGTATGGAGTGGGGAAAGGGGAGGGGGGAAGGAGGCTTATCATTCTGATGTATTGCCCCTCCCCTGGACAAGTCATAGATCCGCCAGTGCCCAAGTGCCAAATATTTTAAGCACGCCCCTGATTGAGCCAGAGATATCTTTGCGTGAATCATGCGATACACAATATCTTTAGGGATTAATATCTTTGTGCATTTCAGCGTGACACCAGATACATTATACATCTACAGCCACTTGTGTTTACAATAAAACTTTGTTGTATTAGTGGTGTATATATCATTCAAAGTGCGGTTGGATTAACGCCAAACTGTTCTAAGCAATGGATTTTTGTTCTGCTGTATTCAACACTATGGGAGGATTCTTGCCGCCTTACTAGAAAACACTGGGATTATTTGTGGTGCAGTACCTGTGCTGCTCGTTCGTTCATGGAGTAGTGGATTCTGGTCGCTGTCAGACTCGCTGATCTCAGCAGGAGATTTAGAACTACATCAGGTAAGCTGTGTGTAACCGTGCCATCTCAGGTCACCAGCCTCGTTCTGTGTCTGGCTTTTCTGTCTGTGTGTATCTCTGTAGTAGTTTGTTTTATCTAATGAGGTTTCTGATCTTTTGCACAAACGAGTATCTATCTGTCTGTATATCTATCTGTCTATCTGCCCGTGTCTATCCATCTGTCCGTCTATGACTGTACATCCCTGTACCTACCTAATACCTAGTTACCTACCTGTCTGCCTACCTACCTAAATGTCTCTGTATTTGCCCCGTTTATCTTTGTCTTTTATTTGTCTATCATTTATATTTCTCTGTCTGTCTTTACATGCCTACTTACTTATCTACCTGCCTCTTTGTCTGTCCGTTCATCTGACTGTCTGCTTGGTTGTCGGTTTACCTTTGTCATTAATTTGTCTGTCATGCATATTTTTCTGTCTTTACCTACCTCTTTGTCCGTTCATCTGTCTGTCTCTGTCTACCTACCTGCCTGCCTACCTACCTACCGAGACCTCTTTGTCCGTTCATCTGTCGGTCTCTACATACCTGCCTGTCTACCTACCTACTCGCCTCTTTGTCTGTCCGTTCATCTGTCTGTCTATCTGCTTGGTTGTCTGTTTGTCTTTGTATTTATTTATCTGTCATCTATATTTCTCTGTCTCTACGTACTTACCTAGTTGTCCCTCTCTCTCTGTCCGTTTATGTATCTGTTTGGTTGTCTGTTTATTATAGTCGTGTATTTGTCTATCACCTAACTGTCAGATGTGTGAGAGCACGCCTGCCTGTCTGCATAATTTAATAATAATAATCATACAAGTATCGTTCATCACAAAAACATACCAGCACTCTCTGTCCTGTGCCATCCATTTCATGTGTTTCTATTCTTCTTTATTCCTTTCATGTCTATCTCCAGTTCTTTTCTTCGTGTACTGTTTTTTGGTTTCTCTGTTTCTCTTAACCACGTAGATTCCGGAATAGAAGCTGCCTTGTGATGCTATTATCTGGTTTACTAAAAGTATGCTCTGTTCAGCGCCATCATCTTCTGCTCTCCTCTTGTTCCATTTTTGGTTCCTTTACGCTAGTTCTACATTCGTGTTCATTTCGTACCATTTCAATCCCTCTATTCCGCACAAGAATCCATTTATGAAAGTTACAAAAAAAAGAGGTAGCCCCGCCCCGCCGCCCCCCCCCCCCCCATAGCAGATACTGCTGTAGGAGGGAAGTGAAGTCACTTCACTATACTGTGTTCAGCATCGAGTGGTGTGGTGGCCAGTTCCTTTCCTCGCTGCCTTGATTCCCTAACTCAAGTGCACAGTCAGGTACCCATTTACAGAAGGGTAGGCTGACACATGTCGGTACAATGAATCGAGCCCGGCCGGCACCTTTGCCGCGAGAAACCAGCATTCTAACCACACTGTTAATCATTTATGAAAGTACCGGTATGCAACTTCTTGGTTGTTGTTTTTGTTCTTCTCCATAT
Organism: Oreohelix idahoensis; assembly: GCA_024509875.1. NCBI lineage: Eukaryota > Metazoa > Mollusca > Gastropoda > Stylommatophora > Oreohelicidae > Oreohelix > Oreohelix idahoensis. The sequence goes on along the minus strand of JAMPIV010007012.1, from coordinate 116,174 downwards.
TTCACAGCCGTACAATAGTATGTCGGCGTCTGTGGCCTAATGGATATGAACGCAGTTTCATAATCCAGATATACCAGGTTCGAAACCTGCTGCAGGCGGTTTGGTAGCAGATCGCTTTGTGTGGATTTTTAACAATGGTATAAGCGCCGTACCATTCAGAAAGCAATGGCAAACTACTGAATGAAATAATTGCCTAGAAAAATCACAAACAGCCAATAAAAGCTGGGGTTGATTGCCACGTCCTGTAAAGGATAAGCAACTAACTTTAACAATAGTATAGTTTAATAATTCGTTCATTCATTCACCGCCACGGAGCATAAGCCTTTAACAAAGTCATGCCAAGTCTTCCTGTCCCGTGCCATCAGCTCATGGTCTTTCCATGTCTTCAGCGTCCCCTTCATATCTGTCTCCAGTTATCTTCTCCGCATATTCTTTGGTCTTCCTTTACCTCTCTTGCCCTGGGGATTCCCGAACAAGGACTGCCTGATAATGCTGTCAGCTGGTTTCTTCAATGTGTGTCCTATCCATCTCCAGCGTCTTCTTCTTATCTCTTGTTCCACTGACGTTTGCCTGGTTCTTGTCCTCAATTGTATATTAGTGATCTCGTCATACCACTTCTTCATCTATTCAGTGCTAATCACCCATTTATGAAAGTATCTAGCTTTTTGGTGGTTGTTTTTGGTGTAGTTTAATAATACTCAACTTTAAAAAAAAGTATCTTGTTAATCTGTGATAACGTCTGAGACTTTGTTGTCTGGTCAACAAGGGAGAGGATTAGTTGGCTGCTTGTAGTGATAATCAATATACGAGGGGCATTCAGAAAGTAATGCACCACATCGTTTTTCTCAGCTAACAATGAAGATAGAAGCATTAAATTTTGTGTACTTCAAATATGGCATGTGCCAAATAATACGGCTGCCCTAAACCGTTGAAATGGAGCGTGTTAGCAACTTGCGTTATAAGCAGCGAATTGTGATAGAATTTCTCGTTGCAGAGAAGGAAACTGTTGTGAACATTCACAAGCGTCTATGTGATGTGTATGGAAGTTTTGCAGTCGACAGGAGTACAGTCAGTCGCTGGGTTCTTAGAATCAAAGAATCGGGAATATGGAGCTGCTTGATCGGCCGCGCTGTGGACGTCCTGCCACAGCCACCAACGCAGAAGTGTTGAACGAACGAACGAACGAACTTTATTTTCAAAGGGTTAAGAATTGGGCACGCAGGCCCGTCTGACATTCTGCCCTTCCTCTCTCTCTCATCATGTATACTAATATCCTTTCATCCTCACATTTACTTTAAGCATTATTAAGGCATTTATCATTATAAAAGTAATATTACATTTGCAATAATCATCATAATTAAAGTGTTTAAAAAAAAAAAAATTGAATTCTTCGTACTGTAAATTAGTGATTTGAGACATATTCAGAGGCATGTTATGAGAACTTGTAAAATGTTCATACGGTGTTCAACTGAATGACTCAGGGACTTTTTTTTTTTTTTTTTTTCATCAAGATGAGGTGGGTAGACAGTTACTTTCCATTTTCCTTTCCATTTCCTTTGCGTCCCAAACTCAAGACCAGAATCAGACTAGGTAGATAGTTAGATAGACATATACAAAAGCAATTAATTTGCCAAGGGTTGAAAATCGGACACAGTCCCCTCTTGCATTCTTCCATCCTCTTGCTCATCTTTTATTACTGTTACCCAACATTCTCCAGCGTACTGAAAGTATTAATTTAAGGACAGTGCAACATTACAAGGAAGTATAACAGCATACATTAACAGTACCTGATCATAAAATTAAGAATATAATATTAAGAATAAGTATATTGTAATGAAAACTAGATCATCAGAGCCTCCATACAGTATATTAGATAAAAGTACAACACAATCAGTTAGGGTGGCATATAATCAGCACTCATAAAGTATTTGAACAGTATACGATTGTATGAGTAAGGACTGTGCGTGCTTTTCAGGTCATTGGGAAGATTGTTCCAAAGATGAGCAGCTGAGTAAGCCAAACTAGTTTTAAATAGGTCAAGCCTGGGCTTGGGTACCTGTAATTTATTTAAGCGCTGACTACGTCTGTCATTGTATTTTAAAAGCGGCCAAAGATACTTTGGAGCATTCTGTGACAGGATTTTGTGAATAAATTTCTCTTTGTTAAAGAGGAAGCGCTTCCTGAGGGGTAATATTTGAAGATAATTATATAAATCTATACAATGTGATTGGTGTTTATCAGCAACAAGGCGCATTGCGCGTTTTTGAAGCGAGTGGAGCCTTTTTGTGTTGGAGACAGAACAACCATCCCAGATTGTGGAACAATAGTCTAGATGCGTTTGTATATGAGATATGTAGAACATTTTCCTTGCCTGTTCATCCAGGAAATGTTTAATTTTGGCTAATTGGTAAACTTTTTGTGCTGTTTGTTTTGTGAGTGCATGTACATGTGAGTTCCAACTTAAGTGTTGGTCAACAGTGATACCTAGAGTTCTGTGTTCATTTACGCTTTCAATTAGTGATGTTCCAATGAAGAGCTGAAGTGTTGTTTTCTGCAAGTTTTGTAGTTTTTGTCTGGTTGATATTAACATACATTTTGTTTTACTAATATTTATTTGCATGCGATTCTCGTTGCTCCACATAATAAGATTATGTGTATCGTTTTGTAAAGATTGTTCTAGTGTGATGCAACATTTATCACTAGTATAGACAGTGCAGTCATCGGCAAAAAGGTCACATGATGAGTGTTTGAAGTATAGAGGAAGATCATTAATGTATACGGTAAATAGAAGAGGGCCGAGAATAGAGCCCTGAGGAACACCTGTATGGACAACGGTTGGGTTCGACAAGGAATTATTGTAAGAGACTATTTGTTGTCTGTCTGACAGGAACGATTTAATTAACTTTACCAGCTTAATATTTACTTTCATTGTTTCTAATTTTCTGATTAAAATAAAGTGATCTATCATATCAAATGCTTTTTTGAAGTCTACAAATATTGCTCCACATATATTATCGTTATTGATGTTTAGGTGCCAATTGTCTATCATCTTTGTTAAGGCTGTGTGGCATGAATGCTTTGGTCTAAACCCCGACTGACTGTCGATTAGCAGGTCGTTATCTACTAGGTGTTGTAGTGTTGTTTTGTGGATGTGTTTTTCCAGTGGTTTGGACAGCGACGATATAAGAGAAATGGGCCTATAGTTACTAAGATTACTACTATCAGATGAACCTGGTTTGAGAAGTGGGTATACTTTAGCGCTTTTAAAAGCGGATGGAAAGTAACTCCTTGCGATACATTGATTATATATGTATGTCAGTGAATCACTAATAGCAGGTGCGGCAAAACGCAGTATTCGATTACTGATTCCATCAAGTCCCGATGAGTTGTTATCTTTAAGGCCAGTAATATAGTTGTAAACTTCGTTAACTGTTATAAAAGGGATGTCGGGTGGAATTGTGTTAGTACATTTGTTCTCGCAGAACGTTGATAATTTGCTTAAGTCACAAGGGGGAGACGGAATGGTGGATTTTATATTGTTGATGTCTGCCTGAAAATGATTGCTGAAGTCAGTACAAGTAAGTGGCGTATTGGGAGTATGTGGGTCTGGAAAATTTCGTTTGTTCACTAAAGTGTTGATTGCCTTCCATATCTCTTTACTGTTTGTTTTACTCTGAACTAAATTTCTAAAGTAGTTTTTCTTTTCTCTGCGAATTAAGTATTGTACTTTATTTCTTATTGTCCGATATGTAGTGATATCCTTATTTTTATGCGCTCTATCTCTTTGCCTCATAGCGTCAAGAACTTCTTGTGTGATCCATGGAGATTTAATTTGCCTTTTCACGCGAATTTCTTTAGTAGGCGCATGCTTATTAAAAAATACTATAAAATATCATTGTCCAATATGCGATGGCGTCATCAGGATCAGGAATTTGAAAAACGTTGGCGAGAGGCGCAGTTCGCAAATCATTCAAAAATAATTCACGGTTGAAATTTTTAAGACTTCTATATTGAAAACTAATGTGTTTATTTTTTGGAGATTTGTACCCATTTTTTGCCCAAGTGCAACATATGGGATAATGGTCACTCATAGCAATAGTAGGGATGGAGCATTCTATAATATTTTCTGGACAGGTTACATAGATATGATCGATCAATGTGGATGACGTTGTTGTTACTCTGGTAGGTTTGTTGACTATTTGTTTCATGTTATACGATGCTATGATGTTGGTCCATATATTGTTTGGCTTGTGCATGTCGATATTAAAATCACCAAGAAGAATAATTTCGTTAACTGTAGTAATAACTTTATCCATCATGTTGGTAAAATCTTCAAACCATGTTGTTCCTACACTGGGATTACGATAAAGATATCCGATTAAAATAGATCTTTGCTTTTGAGGCTTTATCTCTAACCATATGCATTCTATATCTATAGTCTCAAGATCGTTTCTGCGGCGATAACTGAGAGAAGTAGAAATATAAACTGCTAGACCCGTCTCTAATTGTCTACTAGAATCTCGCCGAATAGTTTTAAAACCTCTGAGCGCAATGTCATCGTCGGTTATTTTCTCATTCAGACGACTTTCGGAAAAACCAAAAACCTGGAAATTTTGGTTAAGAATTTGTGTGAGTTCTGGAATTTTACCTAAAAGATGGTTTACGTTCAAGTGGCCAAGCCGTAAGCCAATTGTATTTAGTAATTGTTCATAATTACCTGACATTTTTATGTGAAAGAAGTTTTACGCTCAAATAGAAAATAAATAACTAAATAAACATCACGAGGTTGCTATATATGTGAGATTAAAAGTAATAGTACATAAATGCACACCTTAATACAACAAATTACAAACAATTCAGATAACTGTACTAGTTTAAAAATTGTAAGAAACTGTCACACAACAAGCACACCCATCCACACTGTGAAGGTTAACAACAAAGTTAAGCTGCACCAAGAGAATAGACGGGCAGACAAACACATAGATACTGAGAATAAATAAATAAAGCATTATCCGACAGTTGCTGGTCCTACAGAGACGTCGACTTGTGAAGTGAACAGTCACTGATAATGTTGAGGAGAGGGTTGTGGACAATAAAAGCGAGATGGATTTGGCCGTAGAAGATGATTCATTTGGTAGTAGGTGTTCGCGGGATGTTGAGGTACTGTTGTTGGATGAATGGGATATTCCGGCCAGTAGGACCTCCAAGTGTAAGGTGCGTAGTTCAAGAGGCTTTGCTGATGTAGAAAGTTATGAAAGGTTGGGTGTGCGGGTTGATATGGGAAAACCTGTGATGACAACGATGATGGGTGATCTCTCATTGGTGTCTGGTGCGACAGCGGACGTGGTGAGATTTCAGTAGGTGGACCCTGAGTTGGTTGAATTGAATCTTTTACAGATCTTTGAGAATGGAGTGTCTCAGGTTGTTGTTGAGGTGGGTCGTCGGTCGTAGAATGTTGCTGAAGGCCGATATTATTGGCTGTTTCTTGCACATCTGTAGTTCTAATAAGGGGTCTGTCTTGATACTCCTGATTGTGTGACGTTGTCTGGCTGGTGCTTGAAGTTGTGGGTATTGGCGGAAACTCAAGGTCGTAAATTGCATTAGAGGAGTAGCTGGTTACATTCGTGTGTCGTTTTGAAGGATACTTGGATGCTGATGTGCTGGCTGTGCCTCTGAGGGTGTTTTCTGGAAATTTGATGTTTCTCGCCAACATACTGGTTCCTTGATCGGATAAGGAAATGTCGCCGCTATAAAGATGCTTCCTAGGAGCTCCGGATGTGGCAAGGAACGAGGAGTGTTCTATAAATGTGTGGTGGTGTCTGACGCAATGCTTTTTCAATTTTGTGTTGTTCATCTCAACAGATTTCCTATAATGTGAACGAACTGGAGGTATAATAGCTGAAAAATATACCTTTGCATTTGGGAACAGGAACTGGAAGTTACTTGTGATTTGATTTAGCTCTGTTTGTGCAATTTCGTTATGCTTTAGCGCGTCCGACAGACCAATGTGCACAGTGACCCTGGCTACATCAAGATCAGTTTCATATCTTTTAAGGAGAGTCAGTAGGTCCTGCGCAGATGCCCAGTTTTTGTAGCGAACAGTGACCCTGTCTATATCTGCTGTTACTAATTGACATTTTTGAAGGTCCTTCACATTTTGGTCACCAAAGATGAAGTGTTTCCTTCTATTAGAAAGATGTGTGTGTGTGTGTGCCGGTGGCAGTGCGTGCTGTTTCTTGTGTTTGAACTATGCTGGGATTGTGTGTAGGTTTCTTGCTGTGATGTGAACTGGCTGTCGACAGTGGGGACTGCCGAGTAGAAATCTGGACAGGGATTCTGCTCATGTCTGCAGGGAATTCCAGAATGCACAGGTCATGGTCTTCTTTATGGCTCGGTTCAGCTTGTGTCGTATGCTGTACTTCACTACCGTCGGAATTTCCCTCTGAGCTTGTGTTTGTGTTACACTGTCTGTGTTTATTCTTCTGCTGTGTGCTTTCTTTCTGTTGTTCAGACTCGTTTCTCTCACAGCTATGTTTGAGGGACATGTGGTCAGCATGGAGCTGCTCGTAAGCTTTTTTGAGGCTGCTCAGATGCGCTGAGGGCATTATTCTTACTGATAGGCGAATCACTACTCAACAATTGGCCATACAGCTGTCAGTCAGTATTGGTAGTGCAAATGCAGTTATAAAAACGCTTGGATTTTCTAAGGTTTGCGCAAGATGGGTTCCTCGAAGTCTCACAAATGACCACCGATTGCAAAGGAAAGCAATTTCTTATGAATTGTTGGAGCGTTTCAATGCTGATGGAGAGAACTTTTTGGCTAAGATCGTTACAGGTGACGAAACCTGGGCACATCATTTTGAACCTGAGACAAAAAGACAGTCAATGGAATGGCATCATCCGCAATCACCACGAAGAAAGAAATTCAAGACAATTCCTTCAGCTGGAAAGGTCATGATCACTGTCTTTTGAGACACTGAAAATGTGATTCTTGTGGACGTTATGCCAAGAGGAGAGACAATCAATTCGCAAGCTTACATTGAGACAATGAAAAAACTCATTCAATGTTTTCGCAGAGTTCGGCCGCACAAGAATCCATCAGACCTGCTTCTCCTTCACGACAATGCGCGCCCTCACACAAGTCTGGCAACACGGGAAGCAATCACCAAATTGGGTTGGACTGTACTACCTCATCCACCCTATAGTCCCGATTTGGCAGCCTCTGATTTTCATCTATTTGGTCCACTTAAAGATGCACTCCGTGAGACAAGGTTTGAAGATGATGAAGGAGTTATTCATGCAGCGAAGAAATGGCTACATGATCAAGACAAAATTTGGTACGGGCTAGGAATACATGCACTTGTTTCGCGCTGGCATAAAGCCGTAAAAGTTGATGGGGATTATGTTGAATAAGACCGATGTTTACATGACAAATCCATGTATATTGTGTATAAATTTCATGCTTTTTGAATAAACAGCTCCTGAGAAAAATGATGTGGTGCATTACTTTCTGAACGCCCCTCGTATATAAAATCCAGCTTTTTCTGTCACTAACGCTAAGGGATGCAACTTTGGTTGAAAGTTAGACATTAATTGTATTGTTTCCCTTATAAACTCCGCCCATGCCGGTCCCAAGCCCGGATGAAAAAGGAGGAGGGCGGCCTGCATGGAGGCCGTAAGGAGGCAGCCCCTCCACCATGCAAAGGCACAACAGGCCAATCACCTGTTTGCTTTAAACCACGATTACGAGTAACACAAGAGAGAAAACCGGACTGATTCTAAAGGCGACGAACTGGAACGGACTACGGACTACGACTTATGGAACATGGAACACAAGAAGTATAAATGGGAAGGAAGAGGAGCTGATGGAAGAGATGAGGAAAGCAAAACTAGAAATCCTGGCTATAACGGAAACAAAGAAAAAAGGACAAGGAGTCATGGATCTTAATGGCAACACGCTGCTCTACAGTGGTGTACCCATATCCGAAAGAGCTAAAGGGGGTGTGGGTTGCATTGTGGCCCAAAATCCAACAGATAGTATCAAGGGGTGGAACTTTGTCTCAGAGCGCATTATGGTTGTGAAACTAAAAGAAGGAGAAACCATAGTCAACCTGGTCATAGTGTATGGGCCAAATGAGGATGAGAGAGCAGAGGTCAAGGAGGAATTCTTCGAGCTGCTTCAAAGGACAGTGGATGACTGCCTAGATGAAGTTATCATGCTCGGAGATTTTAATGCCAGAGTTGGAAATGACCATGCTAGATGGGGTGGAGTTATCGGAAGATATGGAGAAGATACTCTCAATGACAATGGAAAGCGACTCCTTAGATTCTGCAGTGAGCAGAATCTGATCATTACAAACACAAAGTTCCCCCATAAGCGCATACATGCATACACTAGATGTTATGTCCGGGATGCAAGAGTCTGGAGGGGGCCAGAGATTGGAAGTGATCACTACCTGCTAACAATCAAACGAACAACTGAAAGAGTTGCTCAGCCTAGGAACTGCTCAACATCACGCAAGAAACCAAGTAAACGAGCAGGAGAAATGAGCATTAGGACCTACAAGCTGAGAGAGCCAGAAATTAAGACCAGATATCAGGGGCTTATTGCTGCAGCGGTGAGCAACACAGAAGAACAACCTGATGACTTGGAAACCCTCTGGATTAAATTCAAGGATATCATAAAGACAGCTGCTGCAGAAGCATGTGGTGAAGTCCGACTTGGGAACCAGAGAAAGAGGACACCTTGGTGGACAGAGGAAGTCAAAGAGAAAATAAGAGAAAAGAAAATGGCATGGAAACAATACTTAGGAGCTAAAAACACAACAGGACAAATGGAAAATATAGAGAATATGTGACACTCAGAACAGAAGTAAAGAACAAAGTGCTAGCAGCAAAACAGAAGTCCTGGGAAGAATTTGGAGAAAAGCTAGAAAAAGATGCACAAGAAAACCAGAAATTGTTCTATAAGACCCTAAAGAACATGAGGAAGGAAAAACAGTGCCCTCTCAAATTTATAAAGGACAAGCAAGGCAAATTGCTTACTGCCCCGAAGGAAGTAATGGAAAGATGGAAAGAATATTTCTCAGAACTCCTTGATGGTGAGCAAGGTCAAACATCAGAAATGATAACCACTAGCACAGAAGAGGAAACCAATGGTGATGAAGATGACATAAAGATGGAAGAACTGAAGGCAGCACTGGAGAAAATCAAGATGGGCAAAGCAGCAGGGCATGATGGTATAACACCAGAAATGGTTAAGTACATGGGAGCATCAGGCGACCTGTTACTCTTAAGGGTCCTACAGGCAGCATGGTGCAACAAGACCATACCAAAGGATTGGGAGATCGCCATCATAACACCAATTTTCAAAAAGGGTGACAACCGACAGTGTGGAAACCATAGAGGCATATCCCTTCTCAGTGTCCCTGGAAAAATCTATTCTAGAATCCTAGAGCAGAGACTCCGACGCCTAGCTGAGCCACAATTGGATGAGGTCCAGTGCGGATTCCGAGCAAACCGAAGTACTCAAGACCTAATCTTCACACTCAGACAGCTGAGTGAAAAGGCCCTTGAGTATAAGAGTGAGATCCATCTTTGTTTCATAGATCTGGAAAAGGCGTTTGACAGGGTCCCTTGGAGCAAACTTTGGGACTGTTTGGCAAGGAAGAATATTCCAGCACCTCTGATTCATGCTATACAGAGCTTCTACAAGTCTTGCAGAAATTATGTGAGGACAGCAAACCATAAGTCAGAAGAGTTCAGGACCACCACTGGTGTAAGACAAGGTGATATCCTATCACCTTACCTCTTCATACTCCTTATGGACGATGTCATCAAGGCATGTAAGGAGAGAACAAGAAAGTATTCAGTGTGGTACTGGAAGATGAGACAGGTCTATATTTCAGAGCTGGCATTTGCTGATGATGTTGCCCTGATTGCTAAATCAGAGGCACATCTCCAATCCAACCTGCAAGTCTGGAAGGAAGAGCTAGAGAAGAGAGGGATGGTCATAAGCAGCTCTAAAACAAAATCCATGGTGATATCACGAGAAGAAAGAAGGCATCAGATTAAGCTGGGAGAACAGGTCCTGGAGCAGGTTGACCACTTTAAATACCTCGGAGCTATTATAGACCGAAAGGGAGGCATCAAAGAAGAGTTGGCCACTCGGAAAGCAGCAGCTGGGAGACTTTTTCAGGCCATAAATCGAGGATTCCTCAGCAAGAGAGAGGTTGGTAAGAAAACGAAGATGGCTGTATACCGCTCCACCTATGTCCCAGTCTTGACATATGGATGCGAGTCATGGGCAATGACTACAACCCATAAAAGCCAGATCCAAACCTCAGAAATGAGGTATCTGAGGAAGGTGGTTGAAGTAACAAGAAGAGACATGGTACGCAACCAGACGATACGTCAAGGCCTAAAATGCCACCCCCTACAGACCCAAGTAGAACAGTCCCAACTAAGATGGTTTGGCCATGTCTGCAGAATGGGAGAAGATTGGCTACCACGACAAGCATGGGAAACAAAGAGCCAAGGATCCAGACCCCGAGGACGACCCAGAGTCCGCTGGGAGGACAACATTAGACAATCTTTGAAGGACCGAGGACTAGAATGGAACCAGGCCAGGAGGAAGACAGCCGATAGAATAGTCTGGCGCTCTCTCTTCCAAACCTCTACACCTCACGGTAGAAGGGGAACGACTAAGTAAGTAAGTTTCCCTTATATGTACTCTCACCGAAAAAGTAACACTTACAAAAGATGAATGCGCAAATGACGGTGTGCACAAAAGTATATTTATAGAATGTGTGATCCCGTATACATACATTGCGATTCTCGCTGCTGCTACGTAGCGAACTACTGTGGTGATGCACAGTAGTTTAAAAAAAAAAAATACTTTTGAATAAGTAAAATTGCCGTTAGGTATTGGTGCTTTTGAATGTAATTCCCGTCTTATGACGGGCTTTTACACTAGTCATAAAATATTACCCAAGGCATATGAGGGAATAGTTTTGTAATAAAAAGCACACAACCAAACTAGATAACCGTTCCTTGCCATCGCGTGCAATATATAATGATTATTAGCTAGCATAACCGCTGTCGAGGCCTAAACTAACTTCATATATTGACCAGTGATTGTAAATTCAGAAGTGTCCCTTGTATCTATGAATTTGTGACCGTCAGAAGTGTCCCTTGTATCTATGAATTTGTGGACCGAATTTCTTCGGTGGAGGCCACTTAGACTTATCGCAGTGGGGGTTTTTTTTTGGTGCTTCGTGCATCCTTACACCCACATGATTTTTATCATTGTTGGTTACATAGAGACGGTGTAGAGGATATATTTGTATCATTTGTCGGTATCTGTTTGTCTTTGTCACTATTTTTTATCTGTTTTGTAAACATTTTGCTGTGGATTACAGTTATTGGTGTCTTTAATGCCGCCTAGGCCGGTCCCAAGCCCGGCTGAAAAAGGAGGAGGGCGGCATGCAAGGAGGCCGTAAGGAGGCAGCCCCTCGACCACGCTAAGGCATAACAGGTCATTCACCTGTTTGCTTTTAAAATTTGATTAAAAGAACCGAAGGAGAGAGAACCGGACTGATCTTAAAGGCGACGAACTACTGCCGATAGTATGGCGCTCCCTACTCCAAACCTCTACACCCCACGGTAGAAGAGGTATGAGTAAGTAAGTAAAATGTCGTTAATAGATCAGCTGGAATTGACAAAGCTGTCTACTCTGCTTCTTCTTCCTGTCCTCTCTTGTCGCTTAATAGTAGTATCCTCATAGTCCCCACGGAAACTACAGGGGGCGAGCTTTTTATCACTTACTTGTACTCACTCTACTCACTCGTGACGGTTGCAGTGATGTATTTTTTTAGTGTCGTAAAACACATACCAGTTTACAACCCTTCACAAATAACTAACTGCTCGATGGCGTCGATAGGAAATCTTTTTGTTTTTGTCCCCACAATAGCTTCACTAGGAACTGGTGTCTCACCACGGGCTTCCTTTTGAACAGGATATTTCAAGGGTTCCTAATCAGAAGTACGTGTAGCCTACCGACAGTACGAGAAGAGAAATGTGTTGGGGGTACGAGAAATATTTGTTACCTAGCAATAACCCGTCAATAATGACGGAAGTAAATAAAAAAAACTGTAATATATTTTTAAATTCAATATAAAAGTTCTTTGATGACAACATTTTTTGTGAAAGTGCGTGGATTTGTTTCAAAGAATGTTCCCTGATGAAAAGTGTTTTTAACGAGAACTTTCAAGTTTTCAGGATTTGTTCCTCCGGTGAGGGCGACATAGAGCTGGCCGTGTCCGAAAACAGGTTCAGGAAGGAAAACTCCTACGTGATCAAAAGATTGTCCTTGCGCCTTATTGATCGTCATTGCAATCGAGTTGGGCACCCGTGAATGCAAAGCCCAAGACTGAATTATAGGAACGGATATGTTCTTTAAAATGTCGATGTTGTGGATGCGCTGGGTTGCTCAAAAGATCCTTGAGATACGGAGGAATAGGACGTCTCTGCTCTCCTTCTTGCTCCGACAGCACTGTACCTTTATGGCAGCAATATTTGAGTGTACTATCGGTCGATCTTTCCACTTGACAATTGAGAGAGGGACAGAACTGACATTCCTGATCCATGGGGCCGCAGTTGTGTACAGCAACTGCATTGTCATCAAAGGCATCATGATTTGGAATTGTTGGACTACGTGCAGCTCTTGATCGTCTCACTTGTGCAGCTGATGCTCTACGTTCGGTTGCTTCTTCTGAAGTCTTCTCTGCTCGTTGTGATGCTCTCAACTGACGAATGCGAAAAGCTTCTGCAGCGCGTTGAGATTCATGCTCTTCTGCAGACTGATTTGCTCGTTGTGACTGAAGCTATGCTTATCTTTGTGCCGCTTCATGTTGTCGTCGTATTGCTGCTTGTTCTAGAGTCTCGCTTTCTCGTTGTGATTGACGCGATTGCCTCTTCCTCTTAGCATCTGCAGCTCGTTTTGCAGCCATCTTATCATTTTGATCCATAATAAAAAGTCTGCAATACTTTAAATTAAAATTTTGTCTTGAAGAAACAATCAAAAACTTACATTTTAAGGTTATTTTTAACAAAATGGTGAGTTTAATCAGTTTCCGAAATGAAACTGGGTTCTACGCCGACTTTTCTTCGATGACTGTTACTATTTTCGGGAGAGTACATATAAGGGAAACAATACAATTAATGTCTAACTTTCAACCACAGTTGCATCCCTTATATGTGACCGACGTACACACGGCGAGAATTATGGATTTTAATTTGATGATGATGATGAACTGTACCCTGTTACAAGATCACTACTGTGGAACTGATGACAAGAACAAAACAAGCGCCAGTGGAACAAGAGATGAGAAGAAGACGCTGGAGATGGATAGGACACGCATTGAGAAAACCTGTTGTTGCATTACCAGGCAGTTCTTGTTCTGGAATCTTCAGGGTAAGGGAGGTAAACGCGGATGAACACATGGAGAAGAGAACTGGAGAGAGACATGAAGGGGATGAAGAATACATGAAAAGACATTGAGCGGATGGCACGTGACAGGAAGACTTGGTGCACGTGTGCTGAAGGGCGATGGTGAACTGTATTCTAAAAGTAGTAGCGTTCATGAAAAACTAAATATGGATTGGAGAGAGAACGGGCTAGCTCTGTTCTCAATCAAACCCAAACCAAGAAACAAACTGGGGCCTGCACATGATGTGCGAGTACCTCTTTCAAAAACTGCATGAAGAACAAACTGTTGTTTGGCAAGAAACATAGTTATTGGTCTCGCCAATTTATTTGACTGGGTTCTGATAAACATTTAATAGCTTTATGATGCTAAATAGGTATGTACTGAGTAAATGTTTCTTGTTAAAGGCCGGCCTTGCACATCAGGTTAACGTCTAGTGAGATAATGCACAGACTGGGATCGGAGTGGCTAAGAGGGATGGCATCTGTCTCGAAGTATAAAGATATGGGGTTCGATTCCCAGTAGAGGGAATATAATTGATGGAAATTATATATATATATTTTTTCAGAACTAATGGTCCTAACGATGTCATACTCCTCCCTGGTCTCCTGGGTAGTGAGATTGGATGCCTCGTCGTCTCGGATAAGGGCGAAACAATTGGAGGTCCCGTGTGTAAGTTGCGCACGTTAAAAATCCCTCGGCGGTTGGAAATCGTAAAGAGTAGGCCACTCGGCCGCTGCCCTGGCACAAATGTAATAATTAGGACACCTACCCACCACAAATGTGTGTGATTCTTATATGCTACTGAGTTCGTGTACTGTGCTGAGATCCTCCTTGTGTGATCAAAGGGAGGAGATGGAAGCACTGATGGAGTTGTCCGTGTGCAATGAAGATGGTCCTTCGAACCAAACCAGTGTACAGATTAAGTATCAATAGTGAATATAACGATAGAGAAAACGCAAAAAAAAAAAAAAAAAAAAAAAACTCGCCAAGCTAATTCAGTACTAAATTTAAAAAGAATTTTCCACAGCGTAGTCAGAGAAGTTGCGGTCAGGGCTTCGGAGTCGTGGAGTCGGTCGTTTTTTAGTTGAGGTGGGGTCGGTAAAAAATGTCCGGAATCCGACTCCGGATTTTATGCCCATATGTCTAAGTACAAAACTGTAGTAGGAATCGGACTTCTAAAATGTCGGAGTCGGGAAATGTTTTGGCTGTTAAGTAGACATAGAGGAGTGCAAGTCCGTCATACTCCCCGAAAATTAATGTTCTGTCATTTTCGCATGGTTATAGGCCTTTATCTCACCTTATGTCACCACACTGACACTTGCCCTCACTTTCATATGTACTCATACTTCGTCGCACTTACACCTCTCCAGCAACATCAGTCTTGGTTCGTTCCCCGTGGAACTTGGTGCTGAAGTTGTTGTTACCTGCTACTGATTTCCGTCTGGGACCGTCCTCTAATTCTTCAGTTGACACACCTCGCCACAATCCCTATGTTCTCACACAGTCCCACATTTAGATTTTGCTCCGATTGTCGTCTTTTACGTCCATCCATAATCTCACACGCCCTCTCTCGCACTCAGGATGTCCCACATTTTCACTCACACTTTAAAGCATTTCTCCTGGTCCACATTTCCATTTCATATGCTCCTGCTTTTCCTATAGCTCAGACACTTCACACCCACACACAGACACGCATGCTTATGTAATAACACCTCCTCACACTTCCTAATATTTTTTGTCTCAGGCTCACACTTTCTTCTCACATGCTCCCACTTTTCCTGTAGGCTCAGACAAATATCACACACACATACAAACATGCACACTTACGTAACAGCAGCACACCACACTCTCACATTTCCTTCTCACATGCTCCCACTTTTCCTGTAGGCTCAGACAAATATCACACACACATACAAACATGCACACTTACGTAACAGCTGCACACCACACTCTCACACTTCTTCATATTGTTGTCCCATGCTCACACTTCCTTCATTTCTTCTCGTTCGATTTTCTCCCATTTCCCCCAGTGCCTTCTCACTCACCTCGACAGCAATCGTTCTTTAATCAATAACCCTGACCATCAAGCCAGGAGCGTAATTACATCCAGCTGAATCCCCAGTCCACCCTCACCCCGTAAGGTAGTTGTAATCTGAAGCCCTTCAGTAATTACCGTTGGTAGAGCGTCGGGGTGTAACACGAAGCGGTTCATAGCCATCAACGATCAGTACGCCAGCTTGTATATTGACTTAATGTGTGAGCGCGCAGAATGATCTCTTGAACAAACTTTTCTGCTATATAATCAGATACTTTTGGTATCATTTGGGATACTTGAAGGAAGATGGTAAATAGTATAAAGAGAATTGTGCCGGCGAGAGTCGAGTAAATAACCTCTGGCAAATTGGCGAAGAAAAATATTGATCAGGGTTGTAATGCTCAGGTGCGATTAGGTGGTAATAGTTCTGGCTGGCTGTAATAGTCGATCAATAGCAGAAGCTGTATTTCAAGTTCATTCATTACGTTATAGGTTCCATTGGAGCATTGGCCTTCAGCGAATTCTTGACAGGATTTCCTGTCCTGTGCCATCCATTTTAGTTCTTTTCACGCCTAAAAAATTCTCTCATGTCTGTCTTCAGTGAGCGCCACCGTGTGTATGTTTTTTTCCCCTATCCTTGGCATTTGGGCTTCAGCCTTTCGGCCCAATGACATGAAACAAACTTCATTGCATTGCGAAGCTGGGGAGCCTGTGGACTTTCCTTCCCACCTGGTCAGGAGCCAGATGTCCGTGCCATCTCTGCTCCTTCCCATCCACAGAGGGTTTGTGCTCAGGAGCCGCTCAGGCTACTCCAGTCCCCGGTCGAAGGCACTCTTTCAAATGTCTTCGCCAGGACTCGAATTAATCCAGTCCAAGTCCCGGTCGAAGACACTTCTCCAAATGTTCTCGCCAGGGCGCGAACCTGGATCACCCCAATGTTCTCGCCAGGGCGCGAACCTGGATCACCCGATAACCACTACGATATCGCGGCTCCCACCACCGTGTGTTTAACATCATCGTCTTTTGTTTACTTCTTATGCAGCATGGAGTCACCACTGCAGTTGGACCCCTTGCAAGAAGCCTGCATCAAGCTTTCACATGCTATTGCAGCTGTAGTTATCTGTTTTTACATGCTGAGATTGCCAGCTCCACGCACAACCTCAGTTTAGTCACTTTGTAGGACATGCATGAGCGAACAATAGTCCTGTTGTTTTTTCGTTGCCTCATTGGAGACCGCTGAGAACTTTGTTGAAGTTTTTTGGTAAAAAGTTTTTTGCGGGATGGGGTAACCAGCACCCATGCTGTGGCGTGAGGTTTTATTTGTCTCTAGGGTCAGTATAGTACAGACAATTACAGAAATAGAATTTCTGCAGAAAATGGTGAAGTCCCAGTGTCTGAGAGAACTACTGGTATCACAAATTAGTTACGGCTGTGAATGTTCTGATCTCGAAAAATTAGTAGAGAGGAGACCGACATAACTTGCCACCTCCGCTGTGTAACTAACTGTGATATTAAGACAAGGAAACAGATTTTACTTAACATTGATAAAATTGACAAGTCTTCAAATACAATTTCCTTGTTATTTATTTAGTATATGCACTATCTACTCTTGTGCTGAAGGGTGAATGTTGAAAAATGGAACGTAATGAATTTGTAAGTTTACATATGATTTACAAATATTTATATTTATATAGATATGTAAATATATTGCAACAAGTTTTCCAATTATAGGAACAAAAATTATATCAGCTGTGCTGTTATTCACTTATAGTACATGTATCAGCTGTGCTGTTAATTACGTATAATTTATCAGCTATAATCTTATTATTGTCTCTTGCTACGCTAATTCACTTTCTCGTCACTGACACTAGCTTTTGCTCACAATGCCGACAGAAATGGTACTACTGGGTACTCATCTCTTAAAACGTTCTGTTCTCCTTAGTTTGGGTCACACAACTCCTGCTGAGGCTCGTTACTTTAGCCCACCCAAGACTGAGGGGGACTAAAGATGTAGCTTCTGTACAATCTCTATGCTCCTGCGAAGTTCCAGGCAGCTGGATTGACTCAAACATACGACCTCAGGTTTTATGACACGAATAAAACCTGTAACAAGGAAAAATAGGGGCTAATTTCTGTCATCAAGCCCACCTATTTCTAATGTGGATGAAATGAGCGTGTGCCTCAGGTGTCTGCATGTAGGATGAATGACAACATGGCTCAGTATGATTTAGCAATAGCGAGACAAGACAGGTGTCTACTTGCAAAACCTTCTTTCTGATAAATTAATACATGGATACATCCAATAATATGAATTCAATACATGAATACATCCAATAATATAAATTCAATACATGAATACATTCAATACATGAATACATCCACTAATATGTACACCTAGGTGTGATACAACCATTTCCTTCCCCCTATAGTATACCAGACCCAACGGGCTGATCACCCGTTTGCCAGTCACTTTGATTACGGAAACAACAACAAAAGGATTGATTTGTCGTTGCCCTAAAGACGCCATTAGGCGTGATGGGAACAGTGGCAAAGAAAATCTATTCGCTGTTGCCCTTAAGACGCCACTAGGCGTAATGGCCACTGACTGCTTTGCCGGTCGTTGGCTAAGGATGGAAGAAGAAGAAGAAGAGATAGTATACCAGGCCCTCTCTGACAAGTGCTATATAAGCTGGTAACATATATCCTAACAATATTATTATGTTCTTATGATAGGAGTATATGAGACGAGGACTGTTTGGTGATATATCAGGTGGGAGTTATAGGAGACAATAGATTGATGTTAGATGAGACAATAGATTGAGTCGTAACAAGGACTGTTTTGGTTATATTTCAGTTTGGAGTTATCTGAGACAATAGACTGAAGTTATAGGAGACAATAGATTGAAGTATGAGTCCTATTAGTCTTCGTCTATTCAATCATATTAGGAAATACAATCATTATACCTAATTCCCCAAGATACAATCAGTAACCTGATACGTTCATATTAAAACCTATTTTCCTACCAGTTTATAGTAAATTATATTTACCCTCCAAGATTTAAACAGGCCAGATTTTGACTCGACTTAGTGAAGCAGGCTGCAGGTCAATGCTCTCAGGTAAGGTATAAATCAAAGCTGACAGTTCCTCTCTTCAGTCGGTCGTCTCTGGCTTCGTGTTCGGTGTTGCGTGTTTTAGCATAAATCTCGCCCGATTATATAGGCAGGTAAAATAACTTCTACTGGTAAAGGAAAGCGTTTGGTTGGTTCCTGGTGGAGCAAGCTGATTGGTTGCCTGCAGTTTCGTCTTATGCTCGTACAGCCTAATTTTATTCAGTTTTCTTCCGCCATCTTGCGTGAACAAGATGGCCACGACCCACATCCGAAAAAAACAGGGCTTAAGTTTTTCCTGGCGTAACTTCAGGTAATTTATTCCGGCTCAGCAACTGTGCGTTGATTGGCTGGGGCAAATTTGTATCCCGACATAATGATTTAACAAAGTAGTGGGGTTACACACATTCGTTTCACGACACATGCCCAACCCTCCTTAGTCGCTTTTTACGAGATGCATGGTAGGATACATTATTATTATTCTTTGCTCCCCTTTCGGGCCCCGGTAACACACGGGTGGCTGAGAACTACACGTGTGTTTTTACCTCCCTCTATTTCTCTTATCTGTGGATTTAGAACGAGGACTGTCTTGTAATGCTACTTTCTCAATGTTTCTCTTTTTTCCCCCTTTAATAGGTAATGGGAGGAGAGCTGGCTAGAATCGGATAATCTTCATTTGCATCTTTTCATTCGCCATCTTGGTCTACCCTGTTCAACCTAATTGTCGGTTATAATAAGGGTATTTTATTTCATTTTACTTTCAGTTTTGTGTTAATAACTGTTATATCCAAATACCTGTTGTCATTTACAGTTGATTGCTGTTGGTGGTGTCAGTTTATATTAGAATTAGTGGTTTTCACGTGTCGTGTTGTGTGTATTACTTCATTGTTTTTCCTTACATTATGAGTAGTTAGTGGGGTTTTTTTCTTCTTAGTTTTGTGGTTCCATTTTAAAAAAAATGGTGTGTTAGTTTTTGTTTATTATTTTTATTAGAGCGTTTTGACAATGTGTGTCCTACCTATCCAATGTTAGGGTCGTCTCCTCATCTCTTATTGCATTGTCAGGTTCTTTCCATTAGTTCCACGCTAGTGATGTGATCTTGTCATACAACTTAATCCTATCTCCGTGTGCAAGCAGCCGTTTATTAAAGTCTGTAGCTTCTTGATTACAGGGGTAAAGGATCCCGTTACACGCCCATTGAGGCATATTGGGTTTATGGTGTTAGGTCCATATTTTCTTGACCATCGGCAGAGTTGCTCTGGTACCCAATTCTTGACGCTGGGTCGACCCCGGAGCCATTTGTGGTCTAAAAAATCCCACCTCAACTGGGGATCGAACCATGGACAACAGAGCTAGGAAGCCAATGCACTAACCACTGCGCTATCGCGGCTCCCAGTAGCTTTTTGATTGTCGGTTATATTTGAAATCGTCATTACCCTTCCACCGCCCCCAAAGAGTATATTCCTTCAACTAATCCATACAAAGTTCTCCTGCCCTATTCCAACCGCGGAAGATCTTTCCGTGCTTTCTTTATCCCTTTCATTTCTATTTACAATTCTCTTCTACTCTTTTTTTCCCCCGATTTCTCATATCGTCACATATCCGTGTGTCTAAATGGCAGTTTATCGATTATATGACATTTCAGTCTGCGGTGGCCAGTTCTAAGTCTGAAAATTATCACATGGTCTCTGCTTGGCAAGTAGTCGTATGCTTCTGTTACATCTGTCTCTGGGTGTTCTCTTTTATTGATCTGTGGCCGTACAGCGGATGATGTTAGTGTTGATGGTACTTGTCGTATAGTGGGATTCGTCTCACTGTCCCGCAGTGGGCAGCTAGGTGTTGATGATGCTATGTTAAAACAAATCTTGATGATTTAAAACATCACACGACAGACAGATGATGGGATGGAGAATATCTGGCGAACAGTACTGCACTCAAACAGCGGTGAACAACAAAGATGATGTTTCTTTACAGCTAGTCATCAAATCCGCTGAAAATCATAATTCATGCCCAACCTTTCCTCTGGGGCGGGTCATCTCCCATAATAACAATGTTCATAGGCAACTTCTGAAATAAATCTTCTCTCACTCCATCATTTTTTTCTCTTATATAGTCTGACGCTGTCTCTAAGATTACTAGCTCATCTACTGTTCTGTTCTTCTGGTTTCCTAACCCTTGATAAGGCCCGTAGGACTGGTGAAACTAATCGATGTCTTTGACATAAGACTGGTCTAACCACCAGGGCTGTTTATTTGTATCAGTAGTCACTTGTTCTACGCTGCCCTTAGCTACTGTCTATTCTCTGCATCTAACACAACATACCTGTTCGTCTTGTGGTCTTGATAAATTGTTAACACAATCTTGAACTGGCGACATTGTCTTTCTTGTCTTTATCTATCATCTATTAAAGGTGGCGATTGAGCGTCTTGTTGGTTCGGCAAAATACTTTGATACAATACTGTGACCACAGCAACCAACCACCTTCAGTGGCTTGTTCGCCAGAAATATGAACCATCAAACATCGCTCGCCACTACACAACTTTAATACATAGCAAACTTGCTATCCTACGCTAAGCGCGTTCTCAAATCAGATTTCTTAATCTTCTTCCCGGTTTAACATTTTCCCGTTCTTTGCTAAAAATGTGTTCACCCTCGCAACACTTTCTCGAGCGTGTTTATTTTTGTATCGCTTACCAAAACCTTTCTTACTTACTTAGTCGTTCCACTTCTACCGTGAGGTGTAGAGGTTTGGAAGAGAGAGTGCCAGACCATTCTATCAGCTGTCTTCTTCCTGGCCTGGTTCCATTCTAGTCCTCGGTCCTTCAAAGATTGTCTAATGTTGTCCTCCCAGCGGACTCTGGGTCGTCCTGGAGGTCTGGATCCCTGGCTCTTTGTTTCCCATGCTTGTCGTGGTAGCCGATCTTCTCCCATTCTGCAGACATGGCCAAACCATCTTAGTTGGGACTGTTCTATTTGGGTCTGCAGCGGATGGGATTTTAGGCCTTGACGGATCGTCTGGTTGCGGACCATGTCTCTTCTTGTTACTTCAACCACTTTCCTCAGATACCTCATTTCTGAGGTTTGGATCTGGCTTTTGTGGGTTGTAGTCATTGCCCACGACTCGCATCCATACCAAAACCTTTCAAGGGACGTAATTTAAAGTCATCTCCCTTTGCTGATTTAACTCAAAACCCATACAATCTTCTTTAATCTTATTACTAAAACATTAATATGCAAATCAGTCACACCATAATTTAGAACTCACATGAAATACCAAACCAAAACACCAAGCTACATCTCCCAAAAGGGGACCTACGGAGTTACCTCCCTTCCCTCAAAACACTCTTCTGCTCATTTCACTTCCGCTTAACAAAGACATATACTGTAGTCTATTAACAACTTTATTTAACTTTCTTAAACCATTTTTCTGTACTCTCTTTCATTCTAAAGTCCCAAGCCACCAGTCACAGATCATTGCAACATCAAACCTAAGGGTCTTTTGTGTTTGGACATGCGCCCTAATATAACCGACTATGTTGAACTGGACGCGCCTCGCCGAAACGAGGCAAAAGTTTTACATTAAAAAAAAAAACAAAAAAAAAAAGATCATTGCCTATATCTCTTCACACAGGCCGGCTTTAGACCAATTTAACCTATTTGACCCAATCGGGCCTCGCGCTTACAGTGGCCCGGCACTCATGGTCGTGCCTGCAACTTTGAGAAAAAAAAGAAAGAATAAAGAACAACGATTATTTAAATCAGATATCATTAATATTTGCAATTATTTCTTCCTTGACCCTTGGGCGTTGACCGACACAGTAATCAGTGACCATCGCGCACGTGGGATGGCGTTTTATAGAGCAGCAACAAACTTGTCTCCGCTTTGCACGGTCGGCAGCCATCCTTCATGTGGTGCCCCAGCTCTAGTTCGTGCTTGTCTGCATGTCAGCCTCCACAGCTCTCCGCCAGGTGGCTTTTGGCCTGCTTTTTTTTTTTTGCAGTTACATTGTATTAAAAATAAAACAACATTTATATTCTTTAGTTATATTTTGGGGACATTAAACAATTTACAACAAAAAGTATAATCTTAAGTCTTAAAGTACGTAATGGATTTGCCGTGTTCGTTGCAAGACATTTACTTTCGCTTTGAGTTTTCTCATAGTGTTAAAGTTTATGGATTGGTTCTTTTTACGTTTTTATTTTAAAAAACATGGTAATTTTATACATTGTTGTAAAGGAAATATAATGAGAATTAATAAAGTATAAAACTTGAGACAGGCATGAAAAACAAACTTAGTTCAAATATATAAAACAGGTAAAGGTAGTGCCATAGCGGGACCCAAAGACGCAGCAACAGAGAATGCAGTCAGCGACCCATAGCTTGACTGCTTGCGTCAGGGTCAGCGAACCAGAGCTGACCAAGACCCTACTCCACCTCCAAGTGGTGGTCCTGGAAACAGGCTGCATCACTGCAGTCTGGCTGAGAGAGTAGGGATCGAAGAGGGAAGGCAAACCCGGTCCCAAAAAAATGCCGTGCTGAAGTCGGATGTGTCGGCCGAAAGGCGCAGATATCGCAGCTTCGCTGTAAACAGACACAACGCAACCAACGTCCTTTTCAGGACGAACGAGGAAGAAGAAGAAGTACCATAGCAAATATTGATGTAGGGAAGTGAAGTGTTAGAGACTATTAGGTCCAGCATCGGGAGGTGGGGTGAGAAGTTCTCTTCCTCGCTGCCTTTTCTTCCCTAACTCAAGAACAAAGTCAGGCGCCCATTTACAGCTGGGCAAACTGTGGCGTGTCGATACCGTGAACCGAACCCGGCACCTTTTGCCGCGAGAGATCAACGCTGTCATACGCTCAGTTCAGATATACAGACCCCAAAAACTGAACTCCCATCACGAGCAAAAACGGCCCTGAATACTAGCCTGTCGTCCTTTAAGAGTTAAATACAGGGGCCCCACCATAATAGTCATAATCCGGGCTCTGCACCTACTAAGGCCGACTTTTCATATACTGCCCTGTCCACAGTATTAAAATAGAGACTGAATACCGGCTATTGCTGGCTGAAATGCCATATAACCAACCAGTATACTGACATTTTGACACGCGGACGTGACGATATGGGGAATAGAAACAGAACAGTAGGAACAGGTTGCTCAGTGATAGGAAAATATACCGAGCACTACAACAGGAGGTAACCTGATCATCAGAAGTCGTCCCTCCCGTCAGACAAGAGTGTCTGTCCTTTTATACAAGATTGTCAACGTCACCAGAAAAGTTGACTGACTGACAGCTTGGTTTTCACGAACCCCAGTAACATTACGGCGATTTCAGGAACCTAAGATGCAATGCCCATATTGTACGGGAGATATATATGGAGGCGGAATCTTTTTTTTTTTTTTTAAAGTAACAGGATACGGAGAGCAGACATCCTATCACAACATCCAAACTGCTAACTCTCTATTTAATTATCTTTCCCGCCAGAATGTGCCCTCTGATACATAAAGTCCAGCTCTCCGTGTCTGATCTCACCCTCTGGTATTAGCGAGCCATCTTCCTTCGGACAGATACATTTTCATTTAATGGAGACGAACTTTTCTGTCGGATAACGTGCAGCAATTTCCTTTCTGGTGAATTATTTATTGTTTGCGATCCGATCTGAAAACATCCCATGCTTATTTATAAGGGCTGCTATCAGCGTCCGCATGTATCTATCGAATTTTCAGAATTATAGCGCCCTGTTGGATTGTAAATAGCAATAAAGTGTCTTATTGCTCGAGCGTTTTTATTTTTTTCCCTACCCCAATGAGAAGCACTTCCCTCCATCAACCCCAGATCTGTTTTGGAGAAAGCACGGGTAAACACATCGCATAAACAGTAATGCATTTGTCTGGTTATGGCTGTTTTTCGATCTTTTAGAATACTCTGGCTTTTTGAAAAGTGCCAGTGATTCCGGGGACCTTCTCCTAGGAAGTATGGCATCATCATGATCACTTCACGTCAGCTCCTTGCGGAGATTGGACCTTCAACAAATTTACGCCAAGTCTTCCTTTCCTATCAAACAGGCAATACCCTTTAGCTCCCTACGGATTGTAGGACTTCAACAAATTTACGCCAAGTCTTCCTTTCCTGTCAAACAGGCAATGGACTGAGTAGAGTGGGGAGATGATGCCATATTGGGACTCGCAATGCTAGCTTAAGACTGTACAAACGTAGTCAGACGCTATTTGTATCAGAGCTAATAACCGTCCCCTGGGATCCGTTGCACAGCTGGCGGGTCCGTGGGTTCCGGGAAGATCTTATTTGCGGCTATGTAGCAAGTGTAAGACCGCCAACCAGAGATATCGTGTGACATCATATGAGGATACTTCTAAACGGAGCTTCTTTCTGTTTTGCAAAGTTATCCAGGATCGACATCTGGTAGCGTCATGCTTCAGTCTGCCCAGCTGTAAATCGGTACCTGACTGTGCACATGAGTTAGGGAAGGCAGAGGCAGCAAGGAAGAGAACGGTTCGCCGCACCTCGTAACGCGGGACCTAGTAAGGCGAAGTCGCTAAGCGTCACCCCTTCCCACAACTGGACCTAACAAAGCAGATATATTAGGTCGTGGGTCGGTATCACGTGAGCAAAACTTTGCAGGGTAATAAGCGTCAACTTTCAAGATAATTAATCTTCATGTTTTCATTTCTTCTTCTTCTCCCTCTTTGTCGTTTTGCATACAGATCTTGTCCATTCATTAGCTTGTAAAGGTGAAGAACTCTGTGGATTTGTAAGCGTACACGTGTGTGTGTGTGTGTGGGTGGTGGAGTGTGATTAATTGGATAATTTATAAGTGTAATATTTACTTTAAACATATACTGCTTTCCGTGCTTAACGCCCTTAGTTGGTCTAGCACTCAAGCTAGATCAACGGCAGGCAACCCAGGAACGTGCAAGGGTTTAGAAATACGAACTCTCTAAAACAGCAATGTGGGATCGGTCAAAAGTTTTTCCCACTCCGAAAATTTTAGAAGTCCGACTCCGACTACAGTTTTTTTAAACTAGTGATATGGCATAAAATTATGCACTTATATGGAGTTATATGTATAAGTATGGTATGTGTATGAATAAATGAATATGTGGCTTTCGTAGACTACATTTTAAACTATTCATTCATTCTTACAGTAATACAAAATAACAAATCATCCACACCTGCACACACATGACTACTTTGCCAAACACCATGAGGCAAAATAGTTTCAATTTTAACGATGACGGGAAAATTGACAGTGTATATACAGTGTAGTTTATTTTCATTTCTTGTGTGCTTTTTCTAAATGTGACACAAATTTCCAATTGTGATAAAAACTTATTTATGATCAGAAGCAACTGAAATTTTCCTACATTATGTAAAAATGGTTTACTTTAACACGAAAGTGGTTTCAGGAGTTCTTCTACTTAAAAAAATTATTTCATATTTTTAAAGCTTCTTTGATATCTCCCTTCCGGTCTATAACAGCTCCGAGGTATTTAAGTGGTCAGCCTGCTCTCCGAGCTTAATCTGATGCCTTCTTTCTTCTCGTGATATCATCATGAATTTTGTTTTAGATCTGCTTATGACAACCCCTCTCTTCTCCAGCTCTTCCTTCCAGACTTGCAGGTTGGATTGGAGATGTGCCTCTGATTTAGCAATCAGGGCAACATCATCAGCAAATTCCAGCTCTGAAATACAGATCTGTCTCATCTTCCAGTACCCCACTGAATACTTTCTTGTTCTTTCCTTGCATGCCTTGATGACATCGTCCATGAGGAGTATGAAAAGATAAGGTGACAGGATATCACCTTGTCTTTCACCAGTGGTGGTCCTGAACTCTTCTGACTTATGGTTTGCTGTCCGTATGTCCCAGTTTTGACGTATGGATGCGAGTCATGGGCAATGACTACAACCCACAAAAGCCAGACCCAAACCTTAGAAATGAGGTATCTGAGGAAGGTGGCTGAAGTAAAAGAAGAGACTTGGTCCGCAACCAAACGATACGTCAAGGCCTAAAATCCCACCCCCTGCAGACCCAAGTAGAACAGTCCCAACTAAGATGGTTTGGCCATGTCTGCAGAATGGGAGAAGATCGGCTACTACGACAAGCATAGGAAACTAAGAGCCAGGAATCCAGACCCCCAGGACGACACAGAGTCCGCTGGGAGGACAACATTAGACAATCTCTGATGGATCGAGGACTAGAATGGAACCAGGCCAGGAGGAAGACAGCCGGAAGGATAGTATGGCACTCTCTCTTCCAAATCTTTACACCTCCCGGTAGAAGGGGAACGACTAAGTAAATAAGTAAGAGAACCGGCCATTGCAGTCTTAGTTAGGCTGGCGCTCTTTCTTTCAAACCTCTACACCTCACGGTAGAAAAGGAACGACTAAGTAAGTAGTAAGTACGTTTTTTAAGCGCGCCCCCCCCCTCCCACCCTCCCTTGCATGGATCAAACGTGGATCTACCTTGACTTAAGTCTCGTGAAAGTCGGAGTCGGGACATTTTTTTTAAACCGACTCCTACTCCACAGCCCTGCTCTAAAGATCTACCGATAAAATCATGTCTTGTTTTCAGGTTTTAGAGTATGTAGAAAAAAGGTTCAGCCTATATGTAATGTTCTATCTCTGCCGGACGTTGTACCAGTTTCAATCCCTTAAACGGAACGGTGGAAAATTCAAACTTAACTATATTTTACCGTATGTTAACTTCACTTCCAAGAAAATATCGCATTTACATCTCATACAGTTCACGATTAAAATGAATTTTTGTACGCTAGTTCGTGAGTTTTTAACTAGCAAACAGTCCCTTTAATTCCAGAGCAGGTGTCGATACAGAATAAATATTGTTCATTCTTACCAGAATTCAGAATTGAGAACACAGTTAAAGTTTACTAGCAAAACTCAGCTGAGCTGCTGGCCGTATGATGGCGTCCCACTATATAGTTATATTCGTATGGAATCAACACCATTAGGGATTCAAACTGCGTCTCTGAACAGACTTATGTCGAATGGCAAACTTTCACCTCTCTATCCCGCTACTATAAAATGCGTTGACCAATCGCCGACTTCCCCCCTTTCTTTCAAATCTTCAACCAAAAGTCACTTCAGTAAATTCTCAGTCAAGTATGTATTGCGGTCTGTTAGTCCGTCTGTCTCTACTTGTTTTTTTTCCATAAAAACACACTTGGTTTTGCATGCATTTCCTACACGAATCTGCGGCCTAAGTTATTTTTAGCTACAATTCTCCACCAAATTCCCTCTCTTTAATTACAGCTCGATTTTTACGTTTGTAGACTCAAGGCCAAGATTTTGGTAACTTTTAGTGACATTGGGTTAACAGTGCATTCGCTTGTATGATATGAACAATACAGTCTTTTGTCAATATCGTCCTTATTATCTATCCGTCTGTATAAATGAAAGCATATTATTTATGTGCTCAGGATGGGCTATCAAACTAGCTAGGTTTTATTTTCATAACTCTAGTATTAAGAAAAAACATTTTTTCTCAAGTTTAATTTTTGAAATTTGTTCGAGAACCATCCCTCATGTGTTTTGCCGCGGCATTCAAATAAAGACCAAGTATCGAAACACGCCCAAGAAATGACTGTCTCGATCAAGAGCTAATGTCCGTTTCTTGTCCATTTCCTTACTTTATGTCAACTCGGGACGTGAATTTTTTTCCTTTCACCCCTACTTGCGTCTTTTTGCCGTTCGAACTTCAAACACGTGTTCAGTCATATTTTTCCTTTTTTGTGTCCTCCGTTCTCTCCCGTCTACAAAGGGTAAACGTTTCGTCTGCACTTTTAACTCGTTAGTTTTAAATGGCGGTGGGAAGGGCTGGCATGGGCGAGCATGTCTCCTAGTATCTTACGCATTATTTTTAACCCTACATTTCATCGTTTATTTTGGAGATATTTTAACGTTGTATCATGGTGACATCATCACAGTTAGGACTTTGCGTTATTAGTTAGCATTGTATCGTGTAATACTACCAAAAAATGTAAGGATTTCTACTGATTTTGCTACAAAGTTGACAGAAAGTGTTACTTCAGATAGCTATATTGCGGCATGCTTCCGCCAATAGTTAATTGTAAGGCTAGACTACAAAGTGTATACAGCAGATTGGGCAAAAGTTAAATATAGTAGTGTTTCTCGAAAACGAAACTAAAGCGTGTCAGACTTTTCCCGTGAAATCGTTCTATAGGCTTAGCACTGTGCAAAAAGCAGCGCTGCTGGCTTCGAAGATGCCAACCGTCAGACACATGCGGGCTAATGTATTTATTATCGTTTTATGCCTAAATCGTACTGAATTGAGCGTTTATTCTCGCATATTTTGCTACAATTACTCAGCTTTTTGGAGATTTCTTGATCTTCTGGAGTTGATGTTGGCATTTTTTGACTCAATGGGTTGCCTCGGCTGTGGTCTGTCCTCTCGTTTGAATGGACTTTAGCGCAAACTCTGGATCTCTGTTCACTACAGTCTCGTACTTCAGCACATTTTGTTGGTACTGCACAAGGACTTTCTAGCCTTCGCCATTAAGACCTTTCAACGAAGTCACTACTGCGCTGAGATGGCTTTAGGTTGTTAAGTTCAATGACTTAGAATCCTAATTAAATGTTGCCCGTCCAGTTGGTGCAGTGTGAATCGTGGCTGTATGACCGGGCCCCAGAAACTGTAGGGTTCCGATATTTAACAGGTCAACCTATTCCTTCCCCCAAGCATCACGTGTTTGGTGAGCAGGTCTCAAAATGTCAAAAGTATTCCTGTTCTCCAATAAGCTTGGTCCATAGTGGCAAATTTAATCTCAAAAATAGGCTGTCCTTTATCTGCACCTCGCTGTCTGTTGCATATTTTCTCAGAATCGTCAACTATTACCAGTTCAGAAACCTTATGGTGGGAAATAAAAATGTCTTGTTTCCTAACCCGAATAATTAAACTGGTGTATCTCGCTCCTAGTCGATGAATCTTATCAATTACGCCATCTGTGAAAGACATTTCATGATTCTTGCCGTCCATTGTTAACCGTACTGAGCGGTTATGATGCAACATCTCGTCGGCAGTCGTCTCTGTTCAAGTCAAACCTATTGTTATTGGTTAAGTGGGGTGTGTGTAAATATGGTTATAAATTACGCTGATAAAGGCGATCAGCATGTGTCGGGCTTACGGATGGCCGACGGGTGTGGATGTATAGATGTTAACTCACGCGAATGTCATGTAGTCCTATTAAGTCACTTGCAACCACACACACCATAGCAAACATCGGAGTCAGTAAACGTTGAACTCCTAGTAACGTTTTACACTGTTTATTACGAACGGCAAACGTAGACATATGGTAACACAGTACATAAGCACATCATGGAACATCAGCAGTTCAACACATCCGTATACGGCATACACAGTATATAATTAAGCCTATCCCTGGCTTAGAAGTAATATAAATATGTTCTCTATGTCCTCTTTCAATCTACAACAGCGTGCACAGCACATGATCAACAAGCCGCAATAATCCTTGGCTTGGAAGTAATATAAATATGTTCTCTGTGTTCTCTTTTAATCTACAGCAGCGTGCACAGCACATGATAAACAAGCCGCAATAATCCTTGGCTTGTAAGTAATACAAATATATTCTCTATGTTCTCTTTCAATCTACAATAACGTGCACAGCACATGATAAACAAGCAGCAATAATCCTTGGCTTGGAAGTAATATAAATATGTTCTCTATGTTCTCTTTCAATCTACAATAACGTGCACAGCACATGATAAACAAGCCGCAATAATCCTTGGCTTAGAAGTAATATAATATTCTGGAATTATCACATATTCCTTTTATTCAAAATATATCCTATCCTGGGACACACTGACGAAAATGGTCTAACATCCATTTCGGAGCTCTGCCCGGATTCAACTGTCACGGAAATATCCCCTGCTCAAAAACAGCTCATCAAAAATTCATCCAGGCGCGAACTCCCTCGCTGAGATGTGAGCAGAGTTCGTCTGCCTTCTACCCCCAACCTATCAATAGAATGTTCGACCAGTTTCCTTGTGTTATTTTTTTAAACAAACTAACAAACAGGTACAATAGAGCTGTGTTCAAAAATTACTGGGTATACAGCTCCCCACTAAAAAATCATCATCACCCAGAGCGTGTTTATAAGCGTGTTTACAAAAAACGGACCTGTGCATACAAGTCTTTTAACGCTTAACTCCCCTTAATAAATCTTGACTTAACAGACACCGACCCCCGGGGAAAAAAAATGATATAATCATTTTTTTGTTGTTGAAAAAATACATCAAACAAAAAAAATTTTGAGGTCGATAGAATACTTTTTTTTCCCCGTACGCCCGCTAATACTCGAGACGAAATCTCAGGCTATTTTTAATGTCTAACCTGACATTGATTTTTACGTGAGTATCCTATTTTCTTGTACAGAGACAAGTGTCCCTCGCCATTCTAGCAGATACTCGCCGTTTTCGGAGGTACCCATTAAAGCTGGGTCGGCTCAGGAGCCGCCATTTCCCGGTCGACGACACTCCTTCAAATGTCCTCGACAGGTCTCGAGTTAATCAAGTCCAAATCCCGGTCGACGAAAAATCCTCAAATGCTGTTGCCCGGGTTTGATCCTGAATCACCCGGTCGCCAGAGCGGTGTTGTAACCACTATGCTAGCGCGGCTCCCCGATAGAATACTAATATCTACACATAAAGATACACTATGTTAAGTCATGTTAACAAAAATGAACAAAAGAGAGATAGAAGTAAGTGTAAAGTAAAAAGAGCAGGTGAAGTACAAGAAAAATAAGCAGTAATGAAAGAAAGCAATGCAATAAGAATAAAGAAAACAATGACATCCCATGGCAAACAATTACATCAAACAATGCATTGTATAAATGAACCCCATTATAGCACAACAGCATACATTACAAAATAACAATGCATATATAAATCAAAAAACAAATCACCAGCCATCATCTAGAGAAAACAAAACAGCATAATGCGCATGACAACCAAGTTAACAAGCCCATGGAGTACCAATGTGTCGTGAAATATTCTAATCCACATATATAAATTATCAAGTAAATATGAAGCCTAACAAATAAATTCTAATAAAGAAAAGAGCAATGGTAAAATAACAGTGCTGTCACAAAGAATGTACTCGAAATCCCCCCTTGTTTTATGCTTCGTCTGCAAATTGTAACGCTTTCACGTTGATAGTAAAAGCCTACTGTATTATTACCCGCGTTCTTCAATGAAACGTGTGCTGTATTTCTTGCAAAAACATTGAGATACCAAGCTGATCAATGACCTAATTTTAATATTTCATTCATTCCATTTTATACACGGCGTAACTAAAGACAGATGGACTAAAGAATAGAAAGAGAGAGGGAGGGCTGAAAATCAGGAACGCATGCAACACGCGTCGCGCGATACACACTTACTACTATCACGCGTGTAAGGCCACATGCACTAACTTTTTCGGACGGACAGTGATAAAAACACTAACCTTCCCAGAGTTAGGTTTTTAAATCCTGAAAAACGCTTATTAGAAAAGATAACATTAGATGGGTTTACGTTTGAAAACATTACAGTACCCAGACAGCACATCTTCGAAACAGAAGGTAGAAGCAATTGCATATTTTGAACGCAGCCACTTAGCTCTTTTAAATTTGTATATTTGGGTTCCTTAGGGCTTGCTGACAAAGAATATGTAAAACGTTACGCAAATAGTCTAGGAATTAACAAGTTATAACCAAAATAAAATAGTGGGGATGCCTGACAGCATGAAATCATTTCTGCTCATAAAATTTTTTTTATAACGTGTTTGAAAAAAAACCTTACGTACGGAAATAGCCTACCATGTAAACTCCAAATTGATTGGAGCGCAACAAATATAAGACTAAACACGATTGGTCGGACTATAAATACTATCTTTGGTTGTTAGGGGAGACGTAGGAAGGTAAAATTTTTTCAAACACTTGTCGAAACGTGGCTCCATTGGCCAGACTCGCTGATATACTCACTTAGGAGCGTTAGTTCGAGACCACTAGTTCAAATAAGCTTGATAAAGCAACAGTGCGTTGAAGCCAGCTCATATTTTTGCTAAATAAAAGCCTGGAACATAAGCAGATGGGAATTTGTGCCAGTAGTTGTGCCAGAATTCATTGCTAGTCAACGTATCTGTGTTTATTCTATGAATTGTGGGACCGTGGTCTTGATGGTATTGAGCAGCACCTGGTCAGAGCTTGCTGAATCCAGAGTCGGACAGCATACTCCTTGGTCCATTTAGCTATCAGTGAGGTGTCTCCAGAGCACAGGGGAGAAATCGAGCAGAGGAGTCTTTTCCTGCCGCCATCACGCAAGATAAGCTGATGTGGCCAGCTGAGCTCAAAATTATGTACCCCCATCTTAAAATAACATTGTAACATAAACTTAAGAGGGGAAGTAAATTGTTTTAATATCAGGAACTGAGAACATCTCCAATACTAGTTCCAATAAAGACAAACTATTGAAGTCATGATGACAAATACCAACAGAGCTTGAACAAAACAAAACCAGTATTACCTCATATTACTACTACACAACTGACACACATAGGATACTTTTAATAATATATGTCACTACAATATTCATATTGAGAAATTCTGTACATATAACTTGTAATTAAAATTGATTGTGATTCCTGGTTCCCTTTGTATTTGAATCAGGACACATATTCATTCATGACAGCAATGAATACATATTGTTATTTGAAAAGTTATCAGTGACTCCTTTAAGATATCCTTGTAGAGTGTTTTATGTATGTGAGTGTCACAGTGTTGTCAAGTGTGGTGGAATAAATTAAATTGTTTATCTGTCTGTTGTTGTTATGACTTACACTTCATCATACACATACCCTAGACATACAACGTAGTCATCACACTATTCCAGAATAATTCTGACTGAGATATATATATATGTGGCAGCAAGTAAGGTTATCTATAATACACTACTCTTATTAGATATAGATACCTTCACAGCTGATCTCAGTCAGTACACTAAGTCCCCTATAAATATTTATAACATCCCACTTCACCACA
The DNA here is from genome assembly GCA_024509875.1 of Oreohelix idahoensis. Lineage (NCBI taxonomy): Eukaryota > Metazoa > Mollusca > Gastropoda > Stylommatophora > Oreohelicidae > Oreohelix > Oreohelix idahoensis. The sequence continues at coordinate 82,448 of JAMPIV010007012.1, read as the reverse complement.
TATATTGGGGGCTCGTCCGGGATTTTGAATCTTTACCTATTACAAATATTGGGGGTAATTCACTTCAGGGAATATAAGAATTAAAAGGTATCCTTGGGTGGAATTAAATAAGGTTGAGCTCACGGTGCCTGTGTTGTCCATTAGATATATATTTAGAGATTGAATTGTTGGTTAGACATTGTATAAATTTACCTGATAGACAATGGCGGACCTGGCCAAGTTTCGATCTGCTGCTGTTCAGACTGCAAAAGAGTTAGGATTAGATGGGCAAGTTATGGTTGCCTATGTCACTACGGAATGTGACAAATTTATTGAACGCGAAGAAAGAAGGTTTGAAGCCGAAAGAAAGTTAGAGGCTGAAAGGGAAATTAAGAAGTTACAATTTGAGGCTGAGGCTGAGACTAAGAGGTTGCAGATTGAGGCTGAGGCTAAGAAATTGGAAGAGAGAAGCAGAAAGAAGATTAGCTGCAGAAAGGGAAGCAGAAGAAGAGAAGATTGAGCTGCAGAAAGGGAAGAGAAGAAATTAGCTGCAGAAAGGGAAGCAGAAAAGATAAAAGATTACAAAGGGAACATGAGTTACGACTAAGGGAGTTTGAGTTTCAAGGCCATGCTCCTGAAAATGGTGCCAGTCCCTTTGCCTCTGATGCCACTGCTAGCCAAGGAGCCTCAACCTCAGCTATGAATTTTCATTTAGATCATTTTGTTGAGAAAGACGATGATATAGAGAGCTACCTAAATAGGTATGAACTATTAGCTACCACGTATGGGTTAGAGAGAGAAAGGTGGAGCTTAAAGTTATCTCAAGGACTTCGTGGGGCAGCTTATGAAGTTTTTGCAAAAATGAGCAGAGGTGATCAGGAAAATTATGACATGCTAAAGCAGGCTCTTTTGTTAAGGTATGAAAAGAATGCAGAATTTTATAGGAAAAAATTTAGGAATGCTAAACTACTGTCAGGTGAAACCTATCACCAGTTCTCTGCACGAATAGAGACATACTTGGAGAAATGGACTTCTCTGGGGAAAACCCAAGATCTTAAGGAAATGGTCCTTATAGAGCAATTAAGAGAGTCCATGGCTCCAGACCTGAGAAAGTTTCTCATGGAACAAGGTGCAGAGAGGCTGGGTGAGTTGCTAAATGTTGCTGAAAGGTATCAAGCAGCTCAAGCAGAGGTAACAGGTAATAAAAAGAAACAAGTGGATAACTTTAGGGCACCACAGAACTTTAATAAATTTGATCCTAGGGATCAAAACAAAGGGTAAGCACCAATTTGATAGGCCACGGTATGAAAATAAAAATAAATTCCCACAATTCGATGAAAGGAAATATGATGAAAGAAAATCTTTCAACCAAGGAAAAAGGTGGTGTAAGAATTGTCAGATGGACAATCATGACACTGACCGTTGCAGAAGGAAACCTGTGTATATGGCAACCCTTCAGGTCAGGTCGACCTCAAGACAGGAGGAGGATATTATGTTGGATACCACTCCAGAAGAGATGAGGAAGGCACAGGCTGGGGATAAAACACTCAAGCCTTGTTTCAGAAAATTGTCAACTTGTCATACAACTCCAGGCAAGGGAGATTTTTACATGAAAAACAAGTTGATGTATAGGAAGACTGGAGCTAGATCCAAAGGTCAGGGACAGCTGGTACTTCCTAAAAGATATAGGGCAGACTTAATAAGGAGCCTACATGTGAAACCAGATGGGGACCATGAGAAGATAGGTACCATCATTCAAAAGGTGGCTCACAATTATTATTGGCCAAAAGCAAGATGGGACATTGAGAATTTTGTAGAAAGGTGTAGCATAGCACATGAGGGAACACCCACAAGTGGGAACATGGATCAGGACCTGGACACGCCACGGGGCAAAATTAGGCCTGACAATAAAAAGAAATATAGATTTGATAAAGTGGACCAAATGGAATGGGAAGCCCCTTTTCACGGACAAGCTTCACTTAACTGTTTTACAATGGCCACTATGCGGAGAGTGCAAAAAGATGTCTTACCCCAGGATAAGCCGAAAATCCCTCAATCGGACTTAAACAAACTGGAGGAAGAGGATGTAGAGAGGAAATCTCTCATCAAGAATTTTAAGTGGGGAGACAGCCCCAAGAAAAATTGGTAGCGGTCGTTTTGTGCATGATAATTCTGGGAGGAAAAATCATCACTATAGAGCTTCGAGTGGAAGAGACCATACCGGTGCATGGACAAATAGGTCCACACAATTAAAGGTCCATATGTAGCTTTGTTAAGAACGTGGACTGATGAAAAGGCAGAGGAAAACATTACATCTTCATACCAATATGTGAATGAGCTGACCACTCGTTTAAAAACTGGCTGGAAACTTGCCAATGAAAATTTGAAACAAGCCAGGAAGAAACATGCTGCCTATTATAACAGGAAGGCGAAAGACAGAAATTTGGCTGTGGGAGAGAAAGTACTGCTTCTTTTGCCCGGGAGTCAGAATAAGTTACAAATTGGATGGCAGGGTCCATATACAGTTTTAGAGAAGGTATCTAGAACAAATTATAAGATAGATAAGAAGGGGAAAGAAAAAATCTATCATGTGAATCTCCTGAAGAAATATTTGGAAAGAGAACATCAGGAAGAGACACACTTGTTGACCTTGTCCATCGCCATGGAGATGAAAAAGGAACCACTTTCATCATTTGAATATCCATTACACCCCTGTGAGACAGCAGCACAGGTGAAAATCAGTACACATTTAACGAAAACTCAGAAAGAGAGAGTGCAACAGGTTCTAAATAATCATGCAGAGGTGTTAACAGACCGACCAGGGCATACAAACCTATTGGAATATGATATGAAACTGATAGACACCACACCTGTCTGTATGAAACCATATTCGATTCCGTTTGCTAAGGAGAAAGCTTTGAAGGAAGAGATAGACTATCTGTTGAAGGAAGGAATTATTTCGCACAGTGAATCTTCGTATAGTTCCGGTGTTGTACTCTTAAGGAAGCCCTCTGGAGAACATAGACTCTGTATAGATTACAGGAGACTGAATGCTATTACAGAAGGACAGGTGGATCCATTGCCGGATACAAATCAGCTGTTTGCCAGACTAAATAAAGCTAAATATTTCTCAAAAGTGGATCTGAGTAAAGGATACTATCAGATTCCAGTAAAGCCTGAGGTTAGACCATACCTAGCTTTTAGTACCTCAGAAGGACACTATGAGTTTAATAGATTGCCATTTGGATTGAAGAATGCGCCTAGTGTCTTCTCTAGAATGATGAGAAAATTGTTGGATGTAAACATTTCGGAGGAACGTAACGAATCCCTGAGTTGCCTCTTTGATTGAGGATATTCCGAATGTTTCATACAGGATAATAAGAAGATTATGGGATCCACTACGAAAACTCTGCTATCACCAGGTATATGTTATCTCCTCATAACGTACATTTTGAGGGAAATATAATGTTCTCTGGACATGTCATTGCGCAGACTCAGAGAAGAGAAATGGTGAATACGGGTTGCGAAGCAGCATTAAGACAAGCACTCACACTTGCGGCTGTTCAGTAACATAACCGAAATATATTATTGGTTGTAGAAATCTGAGGCAGATTTCATGAGTAGTGGCTACTCTGAATGGACCCAACTACATAAAACCATGATAGCACCACAGCAGAGTAAAGTCAAGTTGACTTACATTTATCTATGTGTATATAGAATAAAGGACTGACATGGGATGTCTGTTTTAAGAGGGTGAGGTGTCGTGAAATATTCTAATCCACATATATAAATTATCAAGTAAATATAAAGCCTAACAAATAAATTCTAATAAAGAAAAGAGCAATGGTAAAATAACAGTGCTGTCACAAAGAATGTACTCGAAATCCCCCCTTGTTTTATGCTTCGTCTGCAAATTGTAACGCTTTCACGTTGATAGTAAAAGCCTACTGTATTATTACCCGCGTTCTTCAATGAAACGTGTGCTGTATTTCTTGCAAAAACATTGAGATACCAAGCTGATCAATGACCTAATTTTAATATTTCATTCATTCCATTTTATACACGGCGTAACTAAAGACAGATGGACTAAAGAATAGAAAGAGAGAGGGAGGGCTGAAAATCAGGAACGCATGCAACACGCGTCGCGCGATACACACTTACTACTATCACGCGTGTAAGGCCACATGCACTAACTTTTTCGGATGGACAGTGATAAAAACACTAACCTTCCCAGAGTTAGGTTTTTAAATCCTGAAAAACGCTTATTAGAAAAGATAACATTAGATGGGTTTACGTTTGAAAACATTACAGTACCCAGACAGCACATCTTCGAAACAGAAGGTAGAAGCAATTGCATATTTTGAACGCAGCCACTTAGCTCTTTTAAATTTGTATATTTGGGTTCCTTAGGGCTTGCTGACAAAGAATATGTAAAACGTTACGCAAATAGTCTAGGAATTAACAACAAGTTATAACCAAAATAAAATAGTGGGGATGCCTGACAGCATGAAATCATTTCTGCTCATAAAATTTTTTTATAACGTGTTTGAAAAAACCTTACGTACGGAAATAGCCTACCATGTAAACTCCAAATTGATTGGAGCGCAACAAATATAAGACTAAACACGATTGGTCGGACTATAAATACTATCTTTGGTTGTTAGGGGAGACGTAGGAAGGTAAAATTTTTTCAAACACTTGTCGAAACGTGGCTCCATTGGCCAGACTCGCTGATATACTCACTTAGGAGCGTTAGTTCGAGACCACTAGTTCAAATAAGCTTGATAAAGCAACAGTGCGTTGAAGCCAGCTCATATTTTTGCTAAATAAAAGCCTGGAACATAAGCAGATGGGAATTTGTGCCAGTAGTTGTGCCAGAATTCATTGCTAGTCAACGTATCTGTGTTTATTCTATGAATTGTGGGACCGTGGTCTTGATGGTATTGAGCAGCACCTGGTCAGAGCCTTGCTGAATCCAGAGTCGGACAGCATACTCCTTGGTCCATTTAGCTATCAGTGAGGTGTCTCCAGAGCACAGGGGAGAAATCGAGCAGAGGAGTCTTTTCCTGCCGCCATCACGCAAGATAAGCTGATGTGGCCAGCTGAGCTCAAAATTATGTACCCCCATCTTAAAATAACATTGTAACATAAACTTAAGAGGGGAAGTAAATTGTTTTAATATCAGGAACTGAGAACATCTCCAATACTAGTTCCAATAAAGACAAACTATTGAAGTCATGATGACAAATACCAACAGAGCTTGAACAAAACAAAACCAGTATTACCTCATATTACTACTACACAACTGACACACATAGGATACTTTTAATAATATATGTCACTACAATATTCATATTGAGAAATTCTGTACATATAACTTGTAATTAAAATTGATTGTGATTCCTGGTTCCCTTTGTATTTGAATCAGGACACATATTCATTCATGGCAGCAATGAATACATATTGTTATTTGAAAAGTTATCAGTGACTCCTTTAAGATATCCTTGTAGAGTGTTTTATGTATGTGAGTGTCACAGTGTTGTCAAGTGTGGTGGAATAAATTAAATTGTTTATCTGTCTGTTGTTGTTATGACTTACACTTCATCATACACATACCCTAGACATACAACGTAGTCATCACACTATTCCAGAATAATTCTGACTGAGATATATATATATGTGGCAGCAAGTAAGGTTATCTATAATACACTACTCTTATTAGATATAGATACCTTCACAGCTGATCTCAGTCAGTACACTAAGTCCCCTATAAATATTTATAACATCCCACTTCACCACACAATGATGAACCCATATAATTATCAAAATTACCAATACCTTTATGCAAAGCTATTCCTGACGCACATTCAAGCGCCGGTAATGAAAAAATTACATCACAACCTCAGAAAAACATTTTCTCAATGTACTAATATCGCTATACATTGTTACATCTAGCGCACAATCAAGCGCCGGGAAAGAAAAACATTATAATGTCAGAAAAAATACCCTCTTGTCTTCATTTTCTTCAAAAAGTACAATACCGATATGTATCGCAATGATCAGTTACGTAAAATAGTAGCATCATTACAATTGTCCTACTTTCAACATTACAAAACACATTAGTATACGAACAATATAGTAATGCAATGGTGCATAAAGATGAACCAACATATTATCATAAAGAGGTTATACCATATTATAATATATTACTCTCTATCATACTGTACTAATACTACGAGGGACGGCCAAAAAGTAATGCCTCGTAATTTTTAATTTCATTCAATAGGCAAGAAAACAGATAAAATTCACTTTGCAATGTAGCCCCAAGTCTGAACTTCAAAAATTTATTTCTCAATGTAGTCTCCGTTACTTGTTACAGTTTTTGTCCATCTTCTCACAAGGGCATGTATCACCGCACGGTAAAAATGTGTGTCCTTTTTCCTAAACCACTGGTGTCCTCAAAGTGATGTCCGCGAAGATCTTCAGTCAGTGGTCCAAACAGATGGAAGTCAGACGGTGCAAGATCGGGACTGTAAGGGGGATGTGGTAATAATGTCCAGCCAAATTCTGCAATCGCATCAATGGTGCGTTTAGCGGTGTGTGGCGTGGCATTATCGTGCAACAGTAGTGCAGTTCTCTGATCTTTTAATGGGTATAGTCGCCGAAGACGACCTCTAAGCTTCTTCAAAGTTTCAATGTAACGATCTGCATTCACCGTGTTTCCCTGTTCCAAGAAGTCGAGAAGAATCACACCCTTTTCATCCCAAAACACTGAGGCCATAACTTTCCCTACAGATGGTGAACTTTTGAACTTCTTTCTTGTCGGCGATGTTGTGTGATGCCATTCCATTGACTGCCTCTTGGATTCTGGTTCAAAAAATACGAACCCGTTTCATCACCTGTCACAATATTCGATAAAAACTCTTCTCCTTCAGTTTCGTAACGGTGCAGGAGGTTGATGCACAAACTTTTGAATAACCCAGGTCTTTAATGATGTTCTGGACACTGCCTTTACTAATGGACAACATGGAAGAAAGTTCATCCAGTGTTACCCGACGGTCACCACGAATGATGCCATCAACTCGATGAATGTTGTGTGGAGTCACTGCGGTAGATGGACGGCCAGTCCGCTTTGCGTCAGCCATTGAGGATTGACCTACTTCAGCTTCGGATTGACCTACTTCAGCTTCGTCACAACGATGTACCCAACGTCGGACAGTGCTAACATCCACTGTTGAATCTCCATAAACATTCTTCAAACGTTCGTGGATGCGAATTGGGGTCTCGCCTTTAGCATTGAGGAATTCTATGACATAACGTTGTTTTAACCGAACGTCTTTGGCAGCCATTTTTAAACTGTTACAGTGGTGCCACCTGTTACTGAAACAGGTTGGTAATGCTATACAATGCAGAAGAGTGTTTGAGGAATCCTGCTAAATTTACAAATTGCACACCGATGCAGTATTTACATACATAAAAAATAGGAGGCATTACTTTTTGACCTTCCCTCGTATCTACTGTCCTAAAGAAGTTACACATCAAGGACAAATTCAGTAATCTTGGAACATCCTGTGAGCACGAAGGTACAAACACATCTAGTGTAGGGTCAAACTGCCGAATGACTTCATAGGAACAGCAAATCTTGCGATAACTACCATTGGTAAACAGCTCAAACAATCAATATAGCAGCTCTGACTCTCATGGAAAAGCATTTGCTGTGAAAAAACACAAATGAAGATCTTTGTTTGGTAAAGGTAAGATTTTATGATAGGTAACAATTAATTTTAATTTAACAAATGTGGCCGTGTAAACTTCCGGCCCCTGTATGGCGATAATCAAACCTTCCTCCGTTACACAAGAAAGGGTAACAGAGAGAGTAGCACAGAACCATTTAGAGTCAAGAATAAAACAGGGTCATAAAAGTGTAGAGAAATATAGCAGTGTATAATAATGTAGAGAAAAGTCGCGAATATGCAAATGATACTAACGTCATGTTGAGTGCAATGATGAGTAAGAGTGTAATTATGGCTGACCATCCGAGATTTTCCGCAAGACAAAGGAAATGCAGTAGACAAAGGCGTACATCTTAAAGGCTGAACTGAAGTCATAGCCTGTGTACTGGGCAAAGAAAAAAGTAAGAAAGATATAATAAAGATGTAAAAGCATACAGCAGTAAACTTGGACCAACGTCGAAGTTTAAAAAGAAAGCAGAAAGTACGACAAAAAGTCGTAAAATACGAAGATACCGAGCTAACTGGTCCAGCAAGAAAGCTAAAGAAACTCATAAGGTAAAGATATGTAATAACACTTAAGTTCGTACATGTAGCAAAGAAAACACTAGTCATTGCAGCAAAGATGTTGCAATCAACGTGACTGGATGTAGATTCAGTTGCAGTTATAAAGCTAGTGTGTGTGTCAGACAAAACTGAAGGATCTTCTTCTATAATAGTAGTTAAAGAAGAGTCAAAATTAGAATAACGACGTGCTGAGGTATGTCGAACTGGGCTAAAAGAAGTACCAAAATTAGCATGATGAACAATAAGGTCATCCATACTGCAAGATTGCACTAAATTAGCAGAATGTACTTGGTGATAAGATTTTGGCATAGTGGCGGCAGTAAGATTATGTTGCCGTTCCCAAGCATCAATTTGTACCAGCGTACACACCTTTACACCATGTATCTGTCCGACAGTAAGGTCAGCTATAGGCGCTCTGAGCATACATGCGTGTATATAACCAGTGAAAAACGGTGTGGCAATGTGGACTATGGCAGTCGGAAAAGTCTCAACTGTCCCACCAAATGTCACACATTTCACCATTTTACCTGTTGCGCAAGATGGATGAACTAGAGACTGTCTAACTCCAACAGTTGTGCATCCCGAATCAAAAAGTACTGAGACTGGATTATTATTCACAAACCCCTTATGTAGAGTAAGAGACCCTCTTCCGTCGTGTGCAGACAAGGCAGGAAGAGTAGTCGGAAGAGGATGACCACAACTCAAGGTAGTTATAGCTGTAGGTTGGAACAAAGTTGTGCACTCCGGGCACTGAGATGCTCTCTCGAAAGCAGAGCAAGCAGTAGCATTAGAGACACTTATTATTGTTACTTTGATAATTAATAACCTGGGGCTCTTGTTGAGCAGAGTTAGCATGACGATACGATCTATTATTTGATGATCTACCGTCATATCGTGATCTATCGCGGCTATTATCCCTATTGGAAGCATTGTTGTTTTCTCTATTGAAACTATTGTTCTGATTTGAGCCCCAGTTGTCGCGATTACTATTTCCCCTTTGATCAAAATATCTATTTGATGGGTTTTGCTGTGTCTGAGAACAATTATTGTAGGGTTGATAATTTCTATTGTAGTTACCCCTTCCAAAATTTCCATAATTGTTGGAACTAAAATGTTGAGGACCGTTAAATTGTCTCCAGTTTCTTGAAGAAGGAGAATCGTTATGTGATGGACCCCTTTGGTTCTGTCCAAAATTATGATTATCTCTCCTACCAAAATTGTGATCAGCACTTTGAGGTCTACGGCGCAAATTAGGACCATATGGTATTGCTGAAGCCACGGGTAAACCTTCTTTGACTTGAGAATTGCTAACAGTCACATTTGGATGTGCCGTGACATATTGGCGACAGTATTGTTCCATATCTTTTAAGTTTGTAGGCTTTCGCTCATGTAGAAAGGAAAGAAAAGATTCATTAACTGACGACATGACTTTGTTACGAAGCAATAAGTCCATAAGGGCTTCATATGTGTGTTCAGTTTTAGAAAGTTCAATCCAACATGCAAACGTTAGACGTATATTTGCTATGAACTCTGAAAAATCTACCCCAGTCTCCGGTAACAGAGTCTTAAAGCGCAGGCGATAACCGTCTTCATCAAGTTGGTATTTCTTCAATAATTCAACCCTGGCAGTATCGTAGTTATTTTTGTCAGGCCCCTCCAATCTCATTACAACATTCATTGCATCACCCGTAAGTAGTTCCACAAGTCGTGCACAATATTCCGACTTGTCTATCTTCTGAGATTCACATGTAAATTCATATCTATTCAGGTAAAATAAAATATCGTCGGAGGTAGGTTTAAATGGAGGCAATCTGAGTTTTTGGGAATTATTATTTGTTTTATGAGAAGTAGTTTGAGTGTCTGTCGCACTCTGTGTATTAATCACATTCACTACCTTCATTTTCTCTAGCTCCATAGCTAACAACTTCTGCTCGTGGAGTCTTTGGTTTTCTTCAGCTTGCATCTGAAGCTTTTTTTCTTTCATTTGCATTTGCATTTTTCTATCCTCAATTTTTGTTTTTCAGCTTCCAATTTCTGTTTTTCCATTTCCATTTGGTGTTGAATTTTTCTATCTTCAGCCTCTATTTTCTGTTTTTCAACCTCTAATTTCTGTTTCTTTTCTTCCGACTTCTGCGCCTTGTCATATTCGGCAAGTGTGAAATCTCTTACTTCATCAGTAGTCATACCAAGGGATTTCCCTTGCTCAATGAAGTAATCTAAAGTAGACATAATGCCTAATTATATCTTCTTCTTCGTTTGTCCTGAAAAGGACGGTGGTTGCGTTGTGTCTGTTTACGCCTAAGCTGTGATATCTGCACCTTTCGGTCGACACATCCGACTTCTGCACGGCATTTTTTAGGACCGGGTTTGCCTTCCCATTTCGATCCACACTCGCTCAGCCAGACTGCACAGCTGCAGACTGTTTCCAGGACCACCACGTGGAGGTGGAGTGCGGTCTTGACCAGCTCTGGTTCACTGGTCCTGACGCAGGCAGTCAAGCTATGAGTCGCTGACTGCAGTCTCTATTGCTGCGTCTTGAGGTCCCTGCCTAATTATATGATTTAGATAACTTATGTCAATATACTTATGAAGAACCTCACTTTATCCCAACTCAGTTGATGACAAGTCCTTGCTCAAGAACTTGTATAATTACCTTAACTATTAATAATATAATTAATCAGTTATATATATATATATATATATATATATTATGCATTATAATATTGACAGTGCATGACAAAATAGACAGTACAGACAAGAGTGACAAAGACAAGATATAAAGCACAAATGACCACGTTCGCAGAATCAACTAAATCTGAAAGCGAAACCAAAGAAAAAATATTGCAAAGAGTGCAATGACACTGCGAAAAGTATAACAATACAAGCGACAACACCGTGTATAAACGAAAAATGTGTATAGAAATCAAAGATAGGAGGGAGAGAAGGACACTCACGAACAAATTAATTAATAAACTAAGGAAGAGAGAAAAAATATAACGACAACAACACTGAGACGTTTCGTCACACCTAAACAAAGATATTACAGATTACCAGACACAGTGGACTGAAATACGTCAGCAAAAAGTTTGCGGGATATATCCTACCGAAAGTCTCCACCCAACCAAACCCGCTGAAATATGAAACATATAACATAAAAAACAAGGATCTAATAGCGTAAGTACTGAGAAAGGCTCAATCAGACATACAGTGGCACAGTTTACAAAACAAACAACCACTTATCTTCAAAAGGAAAAAATCCTGGCCTCCGTAACAGCAACACTGATGTACATAAAGTATCACACAGTCCGAACAAAGAAAAATCCACCGTTGAAAGTACTGGAACTCGTCACTCTCCGGTTCTTGATACTGTATGACATCTAATGGGAACTTGTACATGGAACAAGAACTGGAAACTTTGCCAACCTTGACTGGACATGTTGAACTTGTATAGTACTCCTTCTTCAGTTGACAAGATACCCCGAAACACTGGAAAACACCACTGTTAACAGTGAGTGGTGTCAGGAGGCAAATGTTAATGTAATTTCCTCTGTTAACATAGGAGTCGGGGAACGTTGGAATCTTGTAGAACAACTTGTGCATCACTTCATAATAGCCCCATATCACTGGCGACCACTGTTAAAGGTTAAGTGGGGGGTGTGTAAATGTGGTTATAAATTACGATGATAAAGGCGATCAGCATGTGTCGGGCTTATGGATGGCCGACGGGTGTGGATGTATAGATGTTAACTCACGCGAATGTCATGTAGTCCTATTAAGTCACTTGCAACCACACACACCATAGCAAACATCGGAGTCAGTAAACGTTGGACTCCTAGTAACGTTTTACACTGTTTATTACGACACAGCAAACGTAGACATATGGTAACTGTAGCGAAATTTGGTTCCTCTTGCTTTGTTGTAAAAAAAAATGTGTAGCGCGACACCCACACACACACACAGCGCAAGGTCAGCGCGGCGGTCTTTCTTTGAAGTTTGAAGACGGGAAATGTGAAATACGGTTAAAGCCAGACAATATTACTGAAGAATGAGGAAATAGCTATATAGGAATGTATGGCGGACTTTAAAAGTTTGCATTTACTGGACATTAAATTATTCACTACAAGAGAACGCCTAGTTGGAATACAATTAAATAAAAATAATTCAACAAAGGAGATAGACTAGGAATTATATCCAAAAGGATAATATTCAAATATAAATAGTTTTAAAGATAATTAATATTTTTCACCTTCATCACATCTGCTAAAAGTTAGCTAATAATCTTTAAACATTTATTATAACTACATGCCTAAACGGATTTAAATATAAATTGGATAGAATGAAAGCCTCATATGGGGAAAAGGAAATGATACCTAGGAAGGAAGGAAGGAAATAAGTGTGTAGTGAACAGAAGAGAAAACAAGTACAGGAAAAACACAGATTGCTTCAAATCGCCTCAAATCAGGAGATGAAACTAAAATCTTTTGGGGAATTTAGGAGGTGCTTTCTCGGACGGGCGAGAGACTGAAATATAAGGACAGAGCGGCGCATTGGAAATCACACACACCAAATCCAGAAGCCAGAGTGAGAAACTGGAAGACAGTATCTGCAAGAAAAGTTATTTTTTCACGCTGCATGCAGGGCAGATTAACTTCAACCAAAACAGTCTCACCGTGAGCTTATAAATCCTAAGAGGGTATGTAAGTTTATTAAAAATATATGTATTACTAATATCATTTTATTTCAGATTTTATTTCTGATTGATTGTAGCAGATATAATAAAAAAGGGAATGACGCTAACCAGAGATAACCTTCACCGGCATTGTCAGGAAGCATAACCATTAATTGGTTAACCACGTATATCATGGCTAGTTCTTGCCTGGAAGCTTATGACATACCAGCAAGTACATAAGTGACTTGACATCCATAAGTGGAAGGCAACGGTTATATCGTACCCATGTATCATAACATGTGATTTATTCATGTATATTGTTAATTCTGCACAGTATACATTATCTTATCATGCTATCTCTGTAACATACTACCATGATTCATTCATTTATATACAAACACTGAAGACATGGTCGCATCATAAACAGCAGTGGGTGGTGAGATTGTTGGAACAACATGGCCACCTATTACCTTTTGTTCCAGGTTTTATGATCAATGTTTATGATCATTCCTGATCGAGAAACTAAAGACTTGAAGAAGTTGATCCAGCTCACTGAAGCCTAGAGGTCAACCAATCTTCAACACCTTAGTCCCCAGTAGTTATAGGGTGGGCTGAAGGAAAGTCTTCCGTACTCCAGTGTATCTCAGGAACCTCGAGCAGACGTGGCTAATAACATAAGATGAGTTTATGTGTATCCATCCAACAAATCCTGTGAGCAGTTTCTAAAACGACTGTTTAATGATGACAACTAGATGGCAATAGATAATGTGACAAACTTGTTTTATAAGTTCAGTGGAAGATAAATCCAAGACTTTTTAGCTTGTTTATTTGATTTGTAACTGTAAATAATCATACATTTTACCATCTTACAACAACCATTTCTCATTACAAGAATATATAGATGTACATAATAAATTGGATAATTGTACTCATTTGACTTGTTAAATTTTTAACTGTTAAAATTTTGAGTTACCTTTTCAAATTTAATTATATTATCACATAGGGTTACGATAGCGAAAGTAGCAACGTATACTTCTGAAGCCTAATCTATTGTCCAGCTCAGAGTATTCACAGCTGTAACTCACTTGTGATACCAGTGTACTTCTCGGGCGCTGGAACTTCATACTTTCTGGAGAGAGATTCTACTTCTGCTCTACCACTATTATCATAATAGGAAAACCTTTCGCTACAGTAACACAGTACATAAGCACATCATGGAACATCAGCAGTTTAACAGATCCATGTACGGCATACACAGTATATAATTAAGCCTATCCCTGGCTTAGAAGTAATATAAATATGTTCTCTATGTCCTCTTTCAATCTACAACAGCGTGCACAGCACATGATAAACAAGCCGCAATAGTCCTTGGCTTAGAAGTAATATAATATTCTGGAATTATCACATATTCCTTTTATTCAAAATATATCCTATCCTGGGACACACTGACGAAAGTGGTCTAACATCCATTTCGGAGCTCTGCCCGGATTCAACTGTCACGGAAATATCCCCTGCTCAAAAACAGCTCATCAAAAATTCATCCAGGCGCGAACTCCCTCGCTGAGATGTGAGTAGAGTTCGTCCGCCTTCTACCCCAACCTATCAATAGAATGTTCGACCAGTTTCCTTGTGTTATTTTTTTAAACAAACTAACAAGCAGGTACAATAGAGCTGTGTTCAAAAATTACTGGGTATACAGCTCCCCACTAAAAAATCATCATCATCACCCAGAGCGTGTTTATAAGCGTGTTTACAAAAAACGGACCTGTGCATACAAGTCTTTTAACGCTTAACTCCCCTTAATAAAACTTGACTTAACACCTATCTTAATGTGCGTAGACAACGACCAGAAAGTGTTGACAGCAGAATATGGCAACAGTACATGGCGCGCTGTTACGCCCCGACAGTCTAATACTAAGGAAGAAAATTGTAAAGAAAATTGACGTAGTTATAGGAGAAAGACAGAAGAAGCAGATGGACGAATTTTGGTTTCGCCACATTGAAATGGCAGTTACTGTTCCGTGTTTTACATTTGTTTCACTTAACCAATGCATCTGAGAAGTGAAGAGCAGAATAGGCCATGCAAAAACAGCATTCTATAAAATGAAGAGTATTTTATACAACTCTTTGTCATTGGAAGTAAGAAAGAGAGCTCTTCATTGTTATATAGAACCAATCCTGACATATGGGAGTGAGTCATGGATAATTAGTAAACAAATAGGGAAGGCACTATAGGCCACAGAGATGTGGTTTTACAGAAGAATACCATGGGCAGCCAGAAAAAGTAATGAGGATGTCCTGAAAGAGGACAGTGCGTAAAGGAAACTTATTTCACAAGTTAGAAAGAAGCAGTCCACTTTTTTGGGCATGTTATGAGACAAGGACAGCTGGAATATATCGTAACAACAGGTAAGATTGAAGGAAAAAGAGATAGGGGAAGACAAAGAGAGCAAATACTGGACAGTTTTACATCGTGGCATGGAAAGAAGTCAACAGCAGAATTGATAAATTGTACTGGAGACAGGAAGTTGTGGAGAGGCATGATCTCCGACGCCACTAGGCTTGGAACTTGAAGAAGAATATCCAGTAGATACGAGCGAAGATATAAAAAAATTTAAAATATTAAGTGACTTTTCAGTCGCCCAAAAGATGTGTATTATGCCTGTTGCGAATAGCAGTATATTACATCCGTATTTCGAGGAGTTTAAAAAACAATGTATCCCTTTACGCCCAGTGTAAGGACTTGAGATATGTTGTTGATAATTTGTCAAGGGTTGTTGATGAATGACAGATATTCTCTAGTATAATCATGCTGGCTTTCTGAGTGGTGGTCGAGTACGCAGTGGATCAAGATTGTTCCTGATAGTTCCGGTGGCCTCGGCGGGAACTGATTTTTGCACTGGGAAAATCGGGTTCGTGAGAACAAATGATCTAGTCCACTGAATTTAGAAAGTTACCTTATAATCTGTGGTCATGTCTTTCTTTGTATGGTGTTATATGACGAACGCGGTGTTTATCAAGAGTTTAGTTTCGCCGGTATTTTTCTTACCGTTAGGATTTCAGAACAGGCATGGCTTGGCTTGTTATACTATCAGCTTGTTTTCTTAATGTGCGTCCTATTCAGGGGGCTAATTGCTATGACCTCCGCCTCGAATTCTAAAGGTACGTGGTTCGATTACCAGTAGAGATAATATAATTTGTAGAATTTCTTTTTCAGAACCAGTGGTCCTAATGATGTCAAATACCCCGGACTCCTGGGTAGTGAGATCGAATGCCTACCCTTCTCGGATACGGGAATAAGGCATATAGGAGGTCCTGTGTGCAAGCTGCGCACGTTAAAAATCCCATGGCAGTTGGAAAGAGTAGGCCATAAAGCCGATGCCCTTGTAAAATTTAAGAATTAGAAGCCTACCCACCACAACAATATTTATATACTGTTCAAAAAAAGAAACGCATATCCCAGGGCGCGTTTTTATGAGTTTGTAAGTAAAATTTGGTGCTAGGGTATATAAAAACCAGCCTCAAATGTTCTTTACAGTGTCAGATGCACGTGTTGACCTGAATTGCGTTCGTTTTTGTAATCGTTACAACCAGTGGTCAATAGTGTTTATGACGCAATTTTTGACCACAGCTCATGTTGCGCACACGTGAAAGCAACAAAATTTGGGGTGAACACTATTCACAGATTACGCAACTGAAACCCTTTAAAAGGATAATGCTACACACAAAATATTCAGTTCATTTTTGTAGCAAAGTTGATTTTGCTGGGGAGGTTATGATGGTATCCTAACAAAGAATGAAATCGGTGTCTGCATAAACCGTGTGAGGTCAAGCACATGTGGGCCCCTGACTCTAAAAGATGATGATGATGAATTATGTGCAGGGTACCTAACGCTACCTCCCTAGATCTCACACGGTCACTCTTGTGGCTCTAGTGTATGGTGTATGATGTACCTAATGTCTAGGGGAGAAATGAGATGATGGTACACACCACGAAAACATTTTAATTTTCTATGAGGAAGTGAATAAAACAGTGGTTAAAGTTTTCTTTTAAATTAATTTTTTCTGTACAATTTATTTTGCCTGTCCAGTCATATCTCTTGGACAGGTCTTTGAAAATGAGGACAAGATAGTTTACATAAAAAGGATCAACTAAAAGTATGTGTCTGTCATCAATGGTACCTATACCTTGTAGCGGTATGGCAGCTTGCGTACCCTGACAATCCCCAGAGCTATGCCAGTGGGAGTTTTACTCCTGGTAGGTTCAACCAAGCTGGACTGGTCTGTGTGGGTAGGGGTCAGACAAAAGCTGGTACCCTGGTCCTCCAGGTTGGGGGTTTTAGCATAGGGCTGACACCCCTGTCTGTGTAAAAAAAAAAATAATGAAGTTACGGAAACAACATCAAATGAACAAACTTTGCTGCGGGATGGACATTCGGAGTCTGTGGCTCGTATGACTGTCAGTGGTGAAAGCCGAAAGGAAGCCACTGACATGAAAACGGATGTCCTGACCGCAAAACAGGATACAAGAATAGGATTTTGGAATGTCAGGACAATGTACGAGACAGGTAAACTAAGACAGGTCACGGCAGAAATGAGAAACTATAGGTTACACATCCTGGGGATAAGTGAGAGCAGATGGACAAGGGCAGGAAAAGTTAAAACAGCAACAGGAGAAACAGTACTTTACTCTGGAAGAGAGGATGGACAGCACAGTGAAGGCGTAGCCATTATTCTACAGAAAGGGATAGAAAGGACATTACTGGAATGGAAACCCATCAACAACAGACTGATACGATTGAGATTGAGAGGGAGATTCACCAACACTACAATAATACAATGCTACGCACCAACGAATGATAACGATGAGGAGGTCAAGGATGAATTCTATCAACAACTGCAGAAAGAAATGGAAGACACACCTAGATATGATCTTGTTATAGTAATGGGAGACCTCAATGCGAAAGTTGGTACACACAATACATATAATGAAAGAACAATGGGGAAATGCGGCAGCGGAACAGCAAACGAAAATGGGGATAAGCTAATAAGTTTCTGTAGCATTAACAACCTGGTCATTGGAGGAACACTTTTCCCACATAAGGAAATTCACAAGTTAACATGGGAATCACCAAATGGTCGGGACAGAAACCAGATAGACCACATCATGGTTAACGGCAGATGGAGACATGCATTACAAGATGTGAAGGTAAGAAGAGGTGCAGATGTGGGAAGTGATCACCATTTAGTAGTAGCAAAACTGAAAGTGAAACTAAGAAGGGCTGGACCAACTGTAACTACACAGAAAAGGTTTGACATCAGCAAATTGAAGGACCCCCTTACCAGATAAGCTTTTGCGGCCGACATTAAGAAACGATATCAATTTGCCAAAAGCCAGGAAAAGACATTGACTGATGATATAGACCAGAATTTCAACACCATTTCAACAATATATAAGGAAAGTAGCAAATCATGCTTAGGATTCCAGGAAAGGAAGAAGCAAGACTGGATAACACCAGAAACACTAAACACCATAAAGATGAGAAAGGAAATGAAAAGAAAGAAAACAGAAGCGAAGTCCCCCAGGTTAAAGCAACTATATAGCGAACAGTACAGCCAGCTGGACAGGGAAGTTAAACGCCAAACCCGAGCCAACAAAAGGAATTTCCTAGACGATCTTGCAAAACATGCAGAAGAGGCAGCACCTAGAAATGAACAAAGCACAGTATACAAAATAACTAAACTCATCAGCGGAAAACAAGGTGCAAACAATATTACATTAGTAAGAGATAAGCAAGGAAATCTCATCAAGACAGCAGAGGGACAGGAAACAAGATGGGCAGAGCACTTCAGAGAAACGCTGAACAAGGAAATACCAGAGACACAATTGAATGTTCCTGAGGCTGAAAACGATCTAGATGTAAATACAGACATTCCACGAAAAGAAGAAATCATCACAGCAATCAAAGGGTTAAAGAACGGTAAAGCGCCGGGCCATGATAACTTAAATGCAGAGCTATTTAAGACAGACCCTGAGCTAGCAGCAGAACTATTAGAACCACTATTTGCACAAGTGTGGAAAACGGGGACAACACCATCAGAGTGGAAGAAAGGAATAATTGTCAAATTGCCCAAGAAGGGAGATCTTGCAGACTGCAATAATTGGAGAGGAATCACTCTTCTCTCAGTTCCCAGCAAAATACTAGGCAGGATAATTATACAGAGAATTTCAAAGGCAGTAGACTACAAACTGAGGAAAGAACAAGCAGGATTTAGAAAGAACAGAAGATGTGTAGACCATATATTCACTCTCAGGAACATTATAGAGCAGTGCTCAGAATGGCAAAGACAGCTTTACATAAATTTTGTTGATTTTGAAAAGGCTTTTGACAGCATACATAGGGACAGTTTATGGAAAATACTGAGGGCTTATGGAATTCCAAGCTGCATAGTGTCAATCATAAAAAGCCTCTATGCCAACTTTACGTGTAGTGTTGGGCAGAGCAACCTAACCTTCGAGGTGAAGACAGGAGTACGACAGGGATGCCTCTTATCAACCACTCTATTTTTAACAGTCATAGACTGGGAGATGCGCCAGACAACAGAGGGCAGTCCAAGAGGAATAAGATGGACTACATTTTCTACATTGGAAGATCTGGAATATGCAGATGACATTGCACTGCTGGCACATGCACATCAACACATGCAGGAAAAAACGGATAGACTTAATAAAATTAGCCAGCAGGTGGGCTTGAACATCAATTTAAAGAAGTCTGAGGTCATGACGCTCAATGTGAGCAACCCTGAGCCCATATCAGTAAGGAATCAGCAACTGGTACAGACAGATACCTTCACATACCTAGGAAGCATAGTAACACCAGACGGTGGGGCAGGCAAAGACATCAACATCAGAATGAATAAGGCAAGAACAGCCTTCTTTAGCCTAAATAACATCTGGAAGTCCTCCCAATACAGCACAAGCACAAAATTAAGATTATACCAGAGTTGCGTGCTTTCTGTGCTTCTCTATGGTGCGGAATGCTGGAGAGTCACAGAGAAGGAAATGTCAAAATTGTCCTTTTTTTCACACAACATGCCTAAGAAAAATTCACCGCATCTTTTGGCCGAATACCATCACCAACCAAGATCTGCTTACTCGTAGCAAGCAAGAGGACATGCACACCATCATAGCTGGCAGACGCTGGAGCTGGGTTGGTCATGTCCTCAGAAGAGACCCCGATGCCATCACAAGAACAGCTATGTTTTGGACCCCTGAAGGAAAGCGAAAGAGAGGCCGACCAAAAACAACTTGGCGGAGGACTGTGGAGGCTGAGATGCAAAGAATGAACCAGAGTTGGGGCACTGTACGAAGGATGGCCACCGACCGTGCAAAGTGGAATCAATTTGTTGTTGCCCTACAAGACGCCACTAGGCGTGATGGCCACTGACTGCTTTGACGGTCGGTGGTTAAGGATCGAAGAAGAAGAAGAAAAGTATGTGTGGACAATTTGCCCAACACTATAAAGTTAATATATATATATATATATATATATTTATCTCTGTCCTGTGGGAAATGTTCACAGCTATTACTCTATTAATCTAGCAGGGAGAGTCACTGTGTATGAGGGGCTGTAGTTTCATCACGCCCCAAAACTTCCTGAGTATATGTTGAAATATCAGTGTTTCTTAAAGCGAAAGTGTCAGATGTACCCAGATGCCTAACTCATCACCTGAGATTCCTTGGTAGAATGAAATACAATATGTAGATGCAGAAAATCTCTTTCAAACATGCACCAAGCTCCTCCCGTTATCTGTTGACAGCATATGAAGGGTCGGAGACTTGATAGTATGTTTCTGACTCAGCAGGTTTACTGTCACCAGCTGGCACTTGGAAATAGAACCTCTGCAACAAAAGGACACCCTGGCCTTTTACATCTGATCACTCACTATATTTGTTATTCTCCTAAGGAGGTATTGGGTCAGCCTCGCGTGCCTTACAGGGGCACTCACCCCTAATTTTACATGACTCCCACCTTGCTGTGACCACACCTTAGGTCCCTATGGCAGATACGCCACTGTACGTTTACATATTTTTCCTTAATACAATAATGTGGAGTAACCACATTTCCTTTGGTATGATTTTCTCTTCTGTTTCTTTTTTTAAATATAAATGCTTCAGGCATGCTTAATAGTGTTCATAGAACACAGAGGCTTATTACTATTCTAATGCAATAATATTCAAACAAAATCATGACAACATACACCAGTTAGATACATTTCAAAGTGAGGACCCAACAATGTCTGCTCCCGGCATGTCCTTCACTTTCCCCCATAGCAGTATCTAACTTTGGTAGTTGGAATAAACATAGTAATTCATAAAGCATCCTTACCACAATTCAAGAAAATATAAACAATTGACGCTGACTTTACAAAGAAATGGCCTCAGTTTCCCTGTGCTCTGCCCAGACTGTGAATATTTATCTATTATTTAAGTTTAAATTTATCACAGCTGATCTCAGCGTAACTGAATGAAAATATGCTCAACTGGCACTGAGCAGCTGTAACTGAATGAAAATATGCTCAACTGGCACTGAGCAGCGAAAGCTTTTTGCTAATATTTTGTATCTCTGGCCAATCGAAACCTTCGACTACCAGAATTCAAATGCAGTTCTTTAAAAAAAAAAAAAAAAAAAAATAATAATTCCCAACTCTGCGTCTGGTAGTCGATTGGCCAGCCTGCCTTAGTTATGCCAATACAAAAAGATGTTTCATTGTGGATTACATTTTCCTACCGCCCCCCTTTCCCCTATACTCTCTGTTTACCCAAGCGAATTTGAATGTACCTCAATGCCGCTATTTCTAAGCCGGCGTCCCTACTAACGTTAAAAAAAAATTAACAAGCAGGAACAACCGTCCGTCTGTTAGTGCGTCCGTAGACATTTAGTATTTCTTCAATAACTGGGATAATATTGTGACTATCATATTATTTCAAACATATTCTTGCTCATTGAACTTTAAGCTATATTACCATATGATTTTTATGGTCAGTTTGATATTGGTTTAGATTTTACAATTTTTCCACTGTCAATCGTCAAATAAAATTTTCACAAGACGGCCATCTTCCCCTCTCTCGCCAGCATGTATTTTTCAAATAACTAACTTGTTTCAGTTACGTCAGAAATGCTACCGCACGGATGAAAATAAATTTGTCTGCGTGGTTTTGCTTTGGCTGGCTTTGCTCGCGCGTGTATATCTGCATGGCAGAATGTGTCAAACGAAACGGGGGGAGTGCATGGCGGGTAAGAATTGGCGTTAATAATTTGTATTGTATCGTGTAACACTACCAAAAAATGTAAGGATTACTACTAAATTTGCGTTAAAGTTGACAGAATACATTAATTCAGATAGTTATTTTGCGGCACACTTCCTCCAAATCGTTAATTATAAGTCTTGCCACAGTCTCTATCAAATCAGGCAAAATGTTAAAAATGTACGTCACAAGGAACGCGAGTAGGTTTAAACGGGGGGAGCGGTTCTAAGCCGTTCCTATGCACTAAATTCAGCGCTATGCTGGCGTGTGAGAGCATCCCCGTCAGACACAATAGGGCTGTTGTATTTATTATCATTTTATGACTAAAATCTTACTGAAATGAGCGATTATTCTCGCAGATTTTACTACACACCTCCCATCTTAAAAACATGCATTCATTTGCAGGTTATAATCTGCGAGATAACTTAGCTCAATGAAGTCTTATGCGTTTTTCTGATCTTCATCACAAGGATGTCTGCTTAAAAAGTCTGCACCTATGTTCTTAGGGCTGGGGATGTATTCTATCAGAAATGAGTATGGCTGCAATAATAAAGACCATCTCAATAATCTGGAATTTTCATGCTTGGCCTGAGACAAGAACACAAGTAGTGAATGATCCGTTTGGACCACAAATGCCCTGCCATATAAATAAATATGGAATTTTTTTTCCGCCCATATCAAAGATGGACATTCCTTTTCACTTGTTGAATAATTTTTTTCTGCCTTGTTCAACTTGCGGCTTGCATAAGCGACTGGGTTCAATTCTCCATCTTGTGAGGAGGACCTTTGCAACAATGTAGCGCCTAGGCCCACATTGCTTGCGTCACTTCTCACGACAAATTCTTTATTCAAGTCAGGCAATTGCAATACTGGCCTGCTTGTGAGTTTTTCTTTTAACTCCTGGTAAGCCAATTCACACTGTGCGGACCAAATTATAGTATCAGGTTGACCTTTGCGAGTTAAATCCGTCAGTGGAGCACATATAGAGTTAAAATGTTTAATGTACTTTTGGTAGAAACCACACAACGACACGAAAGATCGCATATCTTTTTTTGTTTGTGGTCTAGGTGCTTTTTTCAATTTTTCCAGATTCTTGGGATCAGGGGTCAAGCTACCCTGATATACCGTGTGTCCCAAGAATTCCAACTCTTTATAACCAATACAACATTTTGTTGGCCTAGCGGTTAAGTTAGCCTCTCTGAGTCTATCAAACAACATATTCAAAGAGGTAATGTGTTCCTCAAATGTTTCCGTAGCAATGAGGATATCATCCATAAAATTCGAAATACATGGATTTTTCAGGGGATCCAGCAATTTTCGCATCATCCTAGAAAACACATGTTACGTGCAGTTTTCATAACTGATAATGTAGTCTGTCTGTATACTTGTTATGTTTGAAAATATTTCGATTGAACCCTAATCTAAGGGCGAATACTCATTTTTTGCTTTGAGGGAAAGTAAATATGTAGTTACTCCCCTAAAAGGTTATACCAGCTGACTGCATAGGTCAGAGGTGGATGCGAACAGCGCATGTCCAAACTAGATAGAGTTTGGGAAAGATTTCCGGCAGGAGGCCGTTTTTGTTGAACTGGGTTTGTCAGACGAAAGGTCTGGTTATGTCTCTGCATTGCCTCTGGGGATGGAAACTCTTCCACTGTTATTGAAAGTCCCCTGTGTTATTTCTGTTCGTCAGGAAGACGGCAGTTGCTTCTAAGTTGTGTTAGGAATTCGTAGCAAGGTAAAAAAAAAAACGAAACTTTCACACTTCCTTTGTAAGGATCATATTTTGAGTCAACCGGTGACGAGAGCTCACGAATGGTTGAAAGGCAGAGTATTCTACTTGTTACGCTCGTTGGAGCCATCTCAGACCGTTAGGTCTAGATTTACACACAGAGACCCATGAGAACAGATGTTATTCTACAACCCGCATGATTAGCGGTATAAAATCCGTTTATCTCTATCACATCGGGTTCTTAAGATATTTGTGAATAAATATATTTTTGTGAAACCGTTATTTGCTCCGTTTCATTTTTACTATATACCTTATTAAAAATTAATAAAATGCAAAATAATTCTACTTTTTATACTGCTAAAAGATGCATGACATATGTTACGCTATTTTTCAAATAGTTACTGTATTTTGAAATAATTCTGAGCGAAATATGTCTTCTAGAAGTTGTAGAAATTTGGCTTATCTGTTCTGTTACGTGTGCAGATATTTTACCGATCGTGTTCACCAGAAAAACTTTACACCATTACTAAAGAAAGCATATGAACTTTATTTAGATTCGAAAGTTGATGATGCAAATAAATCTTGGAAGCCAAATGCAGTTTGTTCGACTTGTGCAAATACATTGGCAGGTTGGTTACGAAAATCACCGAAGCATAAGTCGATGCCTTTTGGAGTGCCAGTAATATGACGTGAACCGACAAATCACGCTACTGATTGTTACTTCTGCTTGACAAATATCCATGGTTTCACTTTTAAAACTAGAAAGTCTGTGGTTTATCCAAATATTGAATCGGTTTCGAAACCAGTGCCTCATGATCCAATCACGTGTCCGATCCCAGTTCCACCAGAACAATATCCGTTGGATGTGAATGAACCATCAGAAAGTGATAGTTTACCTGCTTTAGAAACTAGTTCTGACTCGGATTATATACCGGTGAATGATGGTGTTCACTTAATTAACCATTCAGAACTTTCAGATCTAATACGTGATTTCGCTCTTACCAAAGGACAAGCGGAATTACTCGGTTCGCGACTCAAAGAATGGAATCTTTTAGCGCCCAATACTCCGATATCTAAATTCCGTCATAGACACAGAGAACTTGTTCAATACTTTAAGATGGATGATGACATTTGCTATTGCAAAGATGTAAATGGTCTAATGGTGCACCTCGGTCATGAGCACATAGTCAACGAATGGCGACTTTTCATCGACTCTTCCAAGACTAGTCTAAAAGCTGTGTTATTGCATAACGGAAATTTATTTTCATCAATTCCAGTCGCCTACTCTGTTCATATGAAAGAAACTTATGAAAATATGGCTATACTTTTGGCAAAAATAAAGTACAATGACTACCAATGGTGGATTTGTGGAGATCTAAAGGTCACTGCAATTCTCACGGGCATGCAGACTGGGTATACTAAATTTTGTTGCTTCCTATGTGAATGGGACAGCCGCAACAGACAGGAACATTATGCAAGAAAGGTGTGGCCTATCAGGGATCATATGCAGCTCGGGCATAAAAATGTAATACACGAGCCATTAGTTAACAAAGACAGCATCCTTTTACCACCGTTACATATAAAGTTGGAGCTCATGAAGAATTTCCTAAAAGCGTTAGATAAAACGAGCAAAGCTTTCACTTATCTTCGAGAAAAGTTTCCGCAAGTTAGCGATGCAAAGATAAAGGAAGGTATCTTTGTAGGACCTCAGATTAGGAAAGTTATTGCAGACAAACAATTCGAGAACTTGTTACATGGTAGTGAACTTCGCGCATGGATGGCATTCAAATCGATCGTCGATGACTTTCTGGGAAATCACAAATCTGTCGACTATGTGCATATTGTTAAGCAGTGCATAGATGCATACATAATTATGGGCTGTAACATGTCCCTCAAAATCTATTTGCTCGATTTGCATCTTGACTTTTTCCCTGACAACCTTGGCGAAGTCAGCGATGAACATGGAGAACGATTCCATCAAGAAAGTGCCATAATGGAGTCACGTTACCAAGGACAGTGGAGTGTGACCATGCTTGCCGATTATTGTTGGATGCTTCATCGCGATGTACCACATGCAATTCACCGACGAAAGTCGACTGCAAAGAAATTCAAGCCTACATAACTGTTATACTTGTACGAATGATGTTGTAATACTGTATGCGTTGTTAAAAAACTTCAATTGCATATTTCTAGAGATCTTGACCTGATAGAGAAAAGCGGTTTGCAGATTTAACAATAGCGCACTAAAATTGACCAGAAAAACATAGAAATGTTTGAGAAAGAAAAACAATTTTTTTTTTTTGTTAGCAAGTGTAATCATATATTTATTGGAACTTATATACATGCACTTGTAGTGAATTGTCTTCATATCCGCCATGTTCCTGTGTCATGCTTACATGGATTTGTCTACGTCTTGTTGCTGTGACTATAATAAATGGTGAAAACGTACACAGCTGTTCACCTATATTATTGACTCCATACCTGTAACACGTACAACATTTGGTTCCATCAACCCTACATCTACACCTTTCAATGTGATGAATGCCACACACACTCTTGTATGTTACATGGTGTGATACAAGTCTGCACTGCTACACAGATGTCCACCTTGACGAACTTTCCAACACGCATTCGCGCTATGTCTACATCACCAGCCTTACTGCATCAGTTGAACATATGTTTGCATCAGTGGTGGGCCAAATTCGTGGGTTGTCAAGGTGAGACTATAATTTTTGGCGCAGACATCATCTTCATCATATGCGAAGTACCCAGCGTTGCCTGTCAGATTGAAGTTGCCACAGATTCTTACGGTTGAGAAGGTCAAGTTCCGTTATTCTCAAAACGGCTGTTTAGAAGGCCAAGTTTCATGAACGTTGTCATTACTGTTATTTTGAAGAACAGAAATCCGATTCTACCATCGCCACAGTTTCTGAAGCAGAATCAATAGTATATTTTTTCATCGTTGGAACGTCATTCCTAGAAAATTGACTGTTCTTGACTATTGAACAATATAATTATTCAAAAAGTGGCCCATTTCATGTTGTAAACTATACTTTATGTGTTATAACTAAGCCTGTTTGCAACACTCTTCATACTTATGCTATATGTATTTATGTTTACATGTTACATGTCATTTGTTTATGTATTATATTAATATATATTTTCAGCGGGATTCAGGTTGGGCGGTGACTCCTTTAGAAAATACCACGTGACAGAGGTTTTCTACTGAGAGTGTTCTGTAGGGTTTATGCAAATTTCCTATAGTGAAATTTGCTAAGTGACAACTGTTGCTATTTTGTGTTAGTTGTGACAAGGTGTGCTTTTTTTCGTTGTTTTTGTAATATTTTTCTATTCTTTAGTTTTGATTAAATTTGTTTGTATTTGTAGGTCTACTCTTTCCTGTCATTCAGTTCTATACACCTTTATGTTTATACACTGTGACGTCATTTGTTCTGTTTACACATCCTTTGTGAGATTTCCTTCAGTTTAGTTTTTTTTAGTTGACTTCTGCAAATGTTATCGTAGTGTTTTGAATATTTGTCTTCGTATTATTGTTATTGTTTTGTTTGCTATTGGTACACATACTTAGACATACACTATTAACATTTTGATTGAACTTATGATATAAATGTCTGATGGTATTATTATTGTAAAATAATCATACAAGTTCTTACAAAAGACTTGTCTTCAAAAGACATTGAAATTAAGGGAGCTGATTATACAAGTTTTTGTTAAAAACTTGCTCCTGTTTGGTTGAAATAAATTATATTATTATTTCAGGTTACTGATCTCAGATTATCAGACATAATGTCTAGTTTGTATTTTTGGGTCGAAAAGGAATACTTTCGTATGACTACTAAGGAAATAGAAGAATTCTTAGATTCCTACATTGAACAGGGAAAATCCTTTGGAATGACTAATGAGGAAGTAAAGGAATTCTTGGATTACTACATTGAACAGGCGTGTTCCTCGCGTATGCCTGCTGAGGAATTACGAGAATATGTAAAAGGTAAAATGGAAATGGAAAAACAAATAAGAGAAGCTGAACAAAAGAGATTACAAAGAGAAGCTGAGGAGAAAAGATTAGAAAAACAGGCTGAGGAGAAAAGATTAGACAGAGAAGCTGAAAAACAATTACAAAGAGAATCTGAAGAAAAAAAAAAAAAGCAAATGCAGCTAGACAGGGAAGCTGAAAAGAGAAAAGCGAAGATGGAACATGAAGTAAAACTCTTAGCTTTGGAGTTGAATGCATTAAAGGAAACAATAAATGAGCTTCAAAGTGATAAGAAAGCTCTTACTGATAAGTTATCAGCAATGAATTCTGAAAATACAATATTAAAGGATAAAATGATGATGTTGATAGAAGATAATAAGAAAGTCTATGACTCTTCTCTTAGTCAGAAGAAAGAGGTAGAGAATGAAGTGACCTCATTAAAAGAGATGTTGGGTAATCAGGTAAATAAGGTGAACTCTTCCACGCTTGATTTGAAACTACTGTGGAAGATTATAGAAACATTAGCTCTTCCTAGTGAGAATAAATTGAGACAATCTCAACGGAAAAAGGAGAAAAAAGAGTTAGAAGTTGAAGTGAGCTTAATGAAAAACAATCTTGGTAAAGAACAGTCTCTTAATAATGAGCTAGACCAAGTCAAACTGGACTATGAGAAATTTAAAGCTCAGGCCAGTCAAGACAAGAAGTCTTATGAAGAAACAATTCTTGAGTTAAGAAGTGAGGTGAATCTTGTGCGAGATATTGCAATAAGGAGGAAGATGGAATCTCTGGAGGAGATTAAGGTGTTTAAGAATAAGAAGGATAGTGAGATGCAGTCACTACAACTGGAGTTGACGCAGTTGAGAGCGAATAAGGTAAAGGATGAGAAAGTTGATGAACTTATGACTACTCATCATAGTGCTATGGAAGCACTCAAACTTGAACTTGTTCAAGAGAAAGCTAGGTCTTAGAAAATACGTCTCAGACGACAAAGTTGAGAAAAGAGCTTAAAGATAGTATGGCTAAAGAGAAGACTCTTATTTCTCAGTTACAAGACATAAGGTTGGATTATGACAGAAAAATTAAAACCAACGAAAGAATATACAAAGCTGTTACTAGAGAGAAAGCTATGGCAGAGGTGGAAGTTACAAAACTTCGTAAGAGAGTTGACAGTTTATTAGATATTGTTTTGTACAATAACATGTTATCTACTACTAAGGTGGATAGACTGAAACATAAACATGAGGGTCAACATGTTACGAATGCAAAGAGCCAGCGACAGACACTCGATGCTAATAGTAACACTAAGCAATATGTGAACAAATCTTTTCGTGGAAAATATGGTTTCCCACGAAATAACGATACTGCCTCTAATGGGAGTTGGCGTCAGGCCAACAAAGGTAAATCAAGTTTAGATCACGGTGAGGACTTTGATAAGTGTCATGATAAGATTCCTCAGGGAAACCGTGCATCGAATTTTCAGACTCCTGATAAGTTGGTAAAAGAAAACAAAACAGTTAGTACCCATCGTACTCAGCTCAGACAGTACGATGTACCTATTAAGCACAGTGACACAGGGAAAAATAAAAGCAATTTTGCTAAGAGAGATTATCGTGATTGTGGACATTACCAAACGCGTCCATATGATAATAGTTCTTCAAAGAACTGGAGGCAATTTAATTGTCCTCAACATTTTGGTCCTAGTAACTATAAGAACTTTCATAAAGGTTATCTACATTGTAATGATTGTTCTCCAGGACAACAAAAACCAGCAAATAAATATTTTGTTCAGAAGAAAAATAACAATCATAACTATGTTAACTGGAGTTCAAATAAGAGCAATGGGCTCAACAGAGATAAGAATTTTGATAGATCTCGTTGTGATTGTAGATCTCCACATGATTCCACCTAACTTTTATGTCTTGGACTTCCTAATACGTCTAAGTCTATAATAGTTCCTTTCTATATCAAGTTAGGTACACATTTGTAATTTGTAATATAGTGATTGTATCACTACTTAGCGGTTCATTGAGGTATATTCACCGCTATTCTTTGATGATTTTTCGTCTTTGTTAATCATGAACTTAAGATACCTAATATGAAATTATTGTATGAAATTATATGCATTGTGTCATTGCCAGTATTGTAGTATAAGTTGGTGACACCTCTCTGGAAACATTTATACTTAGAGAAACGCTTTCTCTCAGATTATGAGATATATTCTCACCAGTCGCTCCATATGTCGACTTAGCCTCACATTTGGCGTTATATTTATTATTTATACTTTTCATCTGCGCATTATTCATGCGTTGTGAGCCTATTGTATGTTGCTCCTAGATGTATTTCCAAAAAAAAAAAAAGTTTCATTTTTTTTTCCCGGGAAGTGTGGTAAGACTTACGTGCAGTTTTCATAACTGATAATGTAGTCTGTCTGTATACTTGTTATGTTTGAAAATATTTCGATTGAACCCTAATCTAAGGGCGAATACTCATTTTTTGCTTTGAGGGAAAGTAAATATGTAGTTACTCCCCTAAAAGGTTATACCAGCTGACTGCATAGGTCAGAGGTGGATGCGAACAGCGCATGTCCAAACTAGATAGAGTTTGGGAAAGATTTCCGGCGGGAGGCCGTTTTTGTTGAACTGGGTCTGTCAGACGAAATGTCTGGTTAAGTCTCTGCATTGCCTCTGGGGATGGAAACTCTTCCACTGTTATTGAAAGTCCCATGTGTTATTTCTGTTCGTCAGGAAGACGGCAGTTGCTTCTAAGTTGTGTTAGGAATTCGTAGCAAGGTAAAAAAAACGAAACTTTCACACTTCCTTTGTAAGGATCATATTTTGAGTCAACCGGTGACGAGAGCTCACGAATGGTTGAAAGGCAGAATATTCTACTTGTTACGCTCGTTGGAGCCATCTCAGACCGTTAGGTCTAGATTTACACACAGAGACCCATGAGAATAGATGTTATTCTACAACCCGCATGATTAGCGGTATATATCTTTGAACTTAGATGCTTATATCTGCAGATGAGGAATCCACAGTGTTTACTGTTTTATAGAGGCCTAATATATAATTATCTGGAGTGGAAGACCAGATGAATTATCAGTTATTGCTATTATAACTTTGAAAGTGAAAACTCGCCTGATGTACGAGGGAGTTATATAAGACTATCTTCGAAAGGACAGCCTATCTTTGATACGTCCGATTAGAGGGATGGACTATGCTATTTTCGTCGCCCGCCATGTTTGGGGTTGACTTAAGAAGTGCGATTTAAGAAAAGTCAGAATGAAACTGTTGGATATTTATACAGTTATTTACCCGTTCTGTAATGCGGGGTTTTCTTCTGCTAGTTGTGGAATGAGAGTTCAATTGGAGTCTGCAACACATTGATAATCATATATTTATTGGAACTTATATACATGCACTTATAGTGAATTGTCTTCATATCCGCCATGTTCCTGTGTCATGCTTACATGGATTTGACTACGTCTTGTTGCTGTGACTATAATAAATGGTGAAAACGTACACAGCTGTTCACCTATATTATTGACTCCATACCTGTAACACGTACAACATTTGGTTCCATCAACCCTACATCTACACCTTTCAATGTGATGAATGCCACACACACTCTTGTATGTTACATGGTGTGATACAAGTCTGCACTGCTACACAGATGTCCACCTTGACGAACTTTCCAACACGCATTCGCGCTATGTCTACATCACCAGCCTTACTGCATCAGTTGAACATATGTTTGCATCACACACTTGGGGCATTTTTCAACCCAAATGGTAACATGTTGAACTCATAATGACCTTCCAAGGTGCTGAAGGCTAAATAAGGTCGAACCTCAGGCTTAACTGGAATTTGGTAATAGCCTTTGCTAAGATCCACCTTAGAAAAATATTTTGCCTTGTTCAGCCTGGCAAATAGTTGTGTAGTATCAGGTAATGGATCCACCTGACCTTCTGTGACAGCATTCAGTTTCCTGTAATCTATGCACAGTCTATGTTCTCCCGATGGTTTCCGCAACAAAACCACGCAGGAACTATAAGGAGACTCACTGTGAGAAATAATCCCTTCTTGTAACAAATATTTAATCTCCTCTTTCAAAGCTTTTTCCTTAGCGAACGGAATAGAATAGGGCCTCATACAGATAGGTGCTGGGTCTAGTAGTTTCATATCATATTGCAACAAATTTGTGTGCCCCGGTTTATCCGTTAACACATCTGTATGTTTTTCAAGGACCTGTTGAACCTTCTCCCTCTGTCCTTTTGTCAGGTGATTACTGATTTTCACATGTGCAAACGTTTCACTGGGTTTCAGTGGATATTCGAATGAGGGGAGCGGGTCATTTTTCATTTTGGTTGCGATAGACAAGGCCATTAGATGTGTTCCTTCCTGGATTTGTCTGTCCAGATATTTCTTCAAAAGGTTCACATGATAGACTTTTTCCTTTCCCTTTTTGTCTATCTTGTAATTTGTTCTGGATACCTTTTTCAAAACTGTATATGGCCCTTGCCATCCGATCTGAAGTTTATTGTTGCTGCCTGGCAATAGAAGAAGTACCTTCTCTCCTACAACAAGTTCCCTATCCTTAGCTTTTTTATTATAGTAAGCAGCATGCTTTTTCCTTGCTTGTCTTAAATTATCATTGGCCAGTTTCCAACTAGTTTTTAGACGAGTGGTCAGTTCGTTCACATATTGATATGATGAGGTAACAGTCTCCTCTGCCTTCTCATCTTTCCAGGTCCTTAACAAAGTTACATATGGACTTTTAATTTTTCTGACATAGTATTCATGGCACCTGTCATGTCCTTTACATTAGAAGCTTTGTTTTGCGGACGTTTCTTCCTTGTGTCACCACACAAGAATCTACCACTACCAATTTGTTTCCTGGGGTTGTCTCCCCTCAGGTTCAAATTCAAATTGAGAGAACTTCGCTCTCTTTTTTCTTCCTCCAGTTTACATAAGTCCGACCGAGGGATTTTCGGCTTATTCTGGGGTATAACAGTTCTTTGTACTCGCTGCATAGTGGCCATTGTAAAACATTCGAGTGAAGACTGTCTGTGAAAAGGGGGTTCCCATTCCCCTTGGTCCACCGTATTATAATTATTTTTCTTTCCAGGCCTAAGTTTGCCCCGTGGCGTGTCTAGGTCCTGATTCATTTTCCCATGTGTGGGTGTTCCCTCTTTATTTTCTGGCCCAGGTTTGCCATAATGCTTCTCTTGCATTTGGTTATTATTTTTTCACCCTGTGGAATTTTTCGTGCTGCACTGTTCGCAGTTCTCGACAAATTTTCTTATGTCTTCAACTTCTCCGGGACAGAAATATCCAACAGATGTTCTTTGGCATGTGCCACATACCCATCTTCTGGTGTTCACCATCTAGAACATGTATTTGTCTCATAACTCGTGCCTTA
This sequence comes from Oreohelix idahoensis, assembly GCA_024509875.1. Taxonomy (NCBI): domain Eukaryota; kingdom Metazoa; phylum Mollusca; class Gastropoda; order Stylommatophora; family Oreohelicidae; genus Oreohelix; species Oreohelix idahoensis. The sequence continues at coordinate 49,046 of JAMPIV010007012.1, read as the reverse complement.
TATTTCGATGGCACTACTACCTGTCCACACCCGGATAATCCTGCTTTATCCGCCCTGCAAAGCAGTCCATCATCCAAATAGAAGTCTCCTTTCCTAGGAGGGGTATGGAGTTTTTGGAGTTTCTCAAAACACGGCTTCAGTGACCTATCTTCAGCCTGTGCCTTTCTCCACTGTTTACGAGACATTGTTTTTGGTGGTTCCTCCTCCTTTCTAGGAGTTGACCTGACCTGAAGCGTGGCCATTACTACAGGTTTCCTTCTACAATTTTCGGTGTTATGGTTGTCCATCCTACACCGACTACAATATAATCTACTTTGATGAAAGGGTTTTCTTTCATCATTCCTTCTGTCATTGAAATGTGAGGTTCTATTTTTAAAATCATTTCGAGGCCTATCAAAGTTCTGGCTACCTCTGTTATCAAATTTATTATAGTTTTTGAGGAGCCTTATGCTGATCTACTGGTTTCTTCTTGGTTCCAGCTACTTCTGCCTGGGCTGCCTGATACCTTTCAGCGACATTTATTATCTCACCCAGCCTCTCCGCACCCTGTTCCATGAGAAACTTTCTCATGTCTGGAGCCATGGACTCTCTCATCTGTTCAATGAGTATCATCTCTTTGAGATCTTGGGTTTTCCCCAAAGTAGCCCATTTCTCCATATACGTTTCTAACCGGGCGGAGAACTGGTGATAGGTCTCACCTGACAGTAGCCTGGCATTCCTAAATTTCTTTCTATAAAACTCTCCGTTCTTTTCGTATCTTAACAGAAGAGCCTGCTTCAACATGTCATAGTTGTCTTGGTCATCCCTGCTCATTTTGGAAAACACTTCATAAGCTGTTCCCCGAAGACCCTGAGACAACTTTACCCCCCATCTTTCTCTTTCTAACCCATAAGTAGTGGCTAAAAGTTCAAATCTATTTAAGTACCCTTCTATGTCATCGTCTTTCTCAACAAAATGGTCTACATGAAAACCCATAGCTGAGGTTGAGGCTCCCTGACTAGCAGTGGCATCTGAGGCAAAAGGGCTGGCACCATTTTCAGGAGCATGGCCTTGAAATTCCAACTCCCTTAGTCGTAGCTCATGCTCCCTCTGTAATCTCTTCTCCTCCTTTGCTGCTTCCCTCTCTGCAGCCTGTCTTCTTTCCTCTGCTTCTCTTTCTGCAGCTAGTCTCTTTTCTTCTCTTTCTGTAGCTTGTCTTCTTTCAAATTTCTTTCTATAAAACTCTCCGTTCTTTTCGTATCTTAACAGAAGAGCCTGCTTCAACATGTCATAGTTGTCTTGGTCATCCCTGCTCATTTTGGAAAACACTTCATAAGCTGTTCCCCGAAGACCCTGAGACAACTTTACCCCCCATCTTTCTCTTTCTAACCCATAAGTAGTGGCTAAAAGTTCAAATCTATTTAAGTACCCTTCTATGTCATCGTCTTTCTCAACAAAATGGTCTACATGAAAACCCATAGCTGAGGTTGAGGCTCCCTGACTAGCAGTGGCATCTGAGGCAAAAGGGCTGGCACCATTTTCAGGAGCATGGCCTTGAAATTCCAACTCCCTTAGTCGTAGCTCATGCTCCCTCTGTAATCTCTTCTCCTCCTTTGCTGCTTCCCTCTCTGCAGCCTGTCTTCTTTCCTCTGCTTCTCTTTCTGCAGCTAGTCTCTTTTCTTCTCTTTCTGTAGCTTGTCTTCTTTCCTCTGCTTCTCTTTCTGCAGCTTGTCTTCTTTTCTCTGCTTCTTTTTCAGCCTTGTTTTCTTCTGCCTCCCTTTCGGCAGTCAATCTCTTTTCTTCTGCTTCTATCTGTAACTTCTTAGCCTCAGCCTCCAATGCCCTAGCCTCTTTGTCAGCCTCAATCTGCAACCTCTTAATTTCTTTTTCAGCCTCTAACTTTCTTTCTGCTTCTTTCTCTAATCTTTTATCTTCCTGGGCTATAAATTTATCCACCTCTGAAGTTACATATTGGACCAGTTCTGGTCCATCCATGCCCATCTCCTTAGCAGTCTGCACAGCCGCAGAGCGAAACTTGGCCAGATCTGCCATTCTGATAAATACAAAAGGTTCTAACTAAATTTCTAACTAATTACCACTTTTAAAAATTAATTCTGGGTTCTGACACTTTCTTCACTTCCCAAATCTTGGGCAATAATATATGGGGATTCCCTGGGAAAATTATAGACTGTTGTTAATGCTAAACCCCAGTCCCCGATGTATGTAGTACTAGGAGAAATTCAAATGCCCGGACAAGCCTACCAATTTATGTAGCAAAGTTGATTTTGCTGGGGAGGTTATGATGGTATCCTAACAAAGAATGAAATCGGTGTCTGCATAAACCGTGTGAGGTCAAGCACATGTAGGCCCCTGACTCTAAAAGATGATGATGATGAATTATGTGCAGGGTACCTAACGCTACCTCCCTAGATCTCACATGGTCACTCTTGTGGCTCTAGTGTATGGTGTATGATGTACCTAATGTCTAGGGGAGAAATGAGATGATGGTACACACCACAAAAACACTTTAATTTTCTATGAGGAAGTGAATAAAACAGTGGTTAAAGTTTTCTTTTAAATTAATCTTTTCTGTACAATTTATTTTGCCTGTCCAGTCATATCTCTTGGACAGGTCTTTGAAAATGAGGACAAGATAGTTTACATAAAAAGGATCAACTAAAAGTATGTGTGGACAATTTGCCCAACACTATAAAGTTTATATATATATATATATATATATATATATATATATATATATATATATATATATATATATATATATATATATATATATATATATATATCTGTCCTGTGGGAAATGTTCACAGCTATTACTCTATTAATCTAGCAGGGAGAGTCACTGTGTATGAGGGGCTGTAGTTTCATCATGCCCCAAAACTTCCTGAGTATATGTTGAAATATCAGTGTTTCTTAAAGCGAAAGTGTCAGATGTACCCAGATGCCTAACTCATCACCTGAGATTCCTTGGTAGAATGAAATACAATATGTAGATGCAGAAAATCTCTTTCAAACGTGCACCAAGCTCCCCCCGTTATCTGTTGACAGCATATGAAGGGTCGGAGACTTGATAGTATGTTTCTGACTCAGCAAGTTTACTGTCACCAGCTGGCACTTGGAAATAGAACCTCTGCAACAAAAGGACACCCTGGCCTTTTACATCTGATCACTCACTATATTTGTTATTCTCCTAAGCAAGTATGGGGTCAGCCTCGCGTGCCTTACAGGGGCACTCACCCCTAATTTTACATGACTCCCACCTTGCTGTGACCACACCTTAGGTCCCTATGGCAGATACGCCACTGTACGTTTACATATTTTTCCTCAATACAATAATGTGGAGTAACCACATTTCCTTTGGTATGATTTTCTCTTTTCAAAGTGAGGACGCAACAATGTCTGCTCCCGGCATGTCCTTCACTTTCCCCCATAGCAGTATCTAACTTTGGTAGTTGGAATAAACATAGTAATTCATAAAGCATCCTTACCACAATTCAAGAAAATATAAACAATTGACGCTGACTTTACAAAGAAATGGCATCAGTTTCCCTGTGCTCTGCCCAGACTGTGAATATTTATCTATTATTTAAGTTTAAATTTATCACAGCTGATCTCAGCGTAACTGAATGAAAATTTTCTCAACTGGCACTGAGCAGCGAAAGCTTTTTGCTAATATTTTGTATCTCTGGCCAATCGAAACCTTCGACTACCAGAATTCAAATGCAGTTCTTTTTAAAAAAAAAAAAACAACAAAATAATTCCCAACTCTGCGTCTGGTAGTCGATTGGCCAGCCTGCCTTAGTTATGCCAATACAAAAAGATGTTTCGTTGTGGATTACATTTTCCTACCGCCCCCCTTTCCCCTATACTCTCTGTTTACCCAAGCGAATTTGAATGTACCTCAATGCCGCTATTTCTAAGCCGGCGTCCCTACTATCGTTAAAAAAAATTAACAAGCAGGAACAACCGTCCGTCTGTTAGTGCGTCCGTAGACATTTAGTATTTCTTCAATAACTGGGATAATATTGTGACTATCATATTATTTCAAACATATTCTTGCTCATTGAACTTTAAGCTATATTACCATATGATTTTTATGGTCAGTTTGATATTGGTTTAGATTTTACAATTTTTCCACTGCCAATCGTCAAATAAAATTTTCACAAGACGGCCATCTTCCCCTCTCTCGCCAGCATGTATTTTTCAAATAACAACTTGTTTCAGTTACGTCAGAAATGCTACCGCACGGATGAAAATAAATTTGTCTGCGTGGTTTTGCTTTGGCTGGCTTTGCTCGCGCGTGTTTATCTGCATGGCAGAATGTGTCAAACGAAACGGGGGGAGTGCATGGCGGGTAAGAATTGGCGCTAATAATTTGTATTGTATCGTGTAACACTACCAAAAAATGTAAGGATTACTACTAAATTTGCGTTAAAGTTGACAGAATACGTTAATTCAGATAGTTATTTTGCGGCACACTTCCTCCAAATCGTTAATTATAAGTCTTGCCACAGTCTCTATCAAATCGGGCAAAATGTTAAAAATGTACGTCACAAGGAACGCGAGTAGGTTTAAACGGGGGAGCGGTTCTAAGCCGTTCCTATGCACTAAATTCAGCGCTATGCTGGCGTGTGAGAGCATCCCCGTCAGACACAATAGGGCTGTTGTATTTATTATCATTTTATGACTAAAATCTTACTGAAATGAGCGATTATTCTCGCAGATTTTACTACAATTTTCAAGCAGACATTTATGGCGTCTCTATCGATAAATTTAAGGAGCATTGCTATTGGCCGACTGCATGCAGGCGAAAGTCAAAGTCAGGTTGCCAGGCATCTAAACGTGCATCAGAGTACCATCAGTCGACTTAGATACCGGTTCCAAGCCACTGGCTCAGTTCTTCTTCTTCTTCTTCGTTCGCCCTGAAAAGGACGGTGGTTGCGTTGTGTCTGTTTATGCCTAAGCTGTGATATCTGCACCTTTCGGTCGACACATCCGACTTCAGCACGGCATTTTTTAGGGACCGGGTTTGCCATCCCATTGCGATCCACACTCGCTCAGCCAGACTGCACTGCTGCAGACTGTTTCCAGGACCACCACGTGGAGGTGGAGTGCGGTCTGACCAGCTCTGATTCGCTGGTCCTGACGCAGGCAGTCAAGCTATGAGTCGCTGACTGCGTTCTCTATTGCTGCGTCTTTGGGTCCCGCATCGCAGTGGACGACCCAGAGTGACAACAGCAGCGGAGGATCGCTTAATTCGGCTTCGTCACCTTAGAGACAGGTTTACAACAGCTTCCTCAACTGCCCAGTCATTGCCTGCAGGACGTCATGTGTCTGATCAAACTGTCCGGAATAGACTCTGGACTTTGGGCACAACGACCTCACCGAGGACCTGTCCTTACGCGCCGCCATCGCCAAGGGCACAACGACCTCACCGAGGACCTGTCCTTACGCGCCGCCATCGCCAAAATCGACTTCTTTGGGCCAACCAGCATCGTCCCTGGGCAGCTGACAATCAATGGAGACGTGTCTGGTTTAGTGACGAATGTTTCTTTTTGTTGCAGCGTCTTGATAGACGGCGTAGGGTCTACCGTAGGCGAAATGAACATTTTACCCAAAATTGCGTTGATGAAGCTCCGCCGCACGGTGGTGGAGGTGCAATAGTGTGGGGAATGATCAGTTACAACGGAAGGAGTCAATTGGTGCACATTGAAGGAGGCTTGAATGCGCAACGATACGTCAATGAAATTCTTCGACCCCCATGTCCTTCCACTTTTGGCTGCCCAAAGGTCTGTGTTTCAACAGGACAACGCCAGACCCCATTGTGCACGGTTGACCACGCAGTTCCTGACTGCCAACAACATTCTCACCCTTCCCTGGCCATCCCTGTCTCCAGACATGAGTCCGATTGAGTACCTGTGGGATGAGCTGCATAGACGTGTTTGTCGCCGAGACGTTGCTCCAGCCAATCGTCGTGATCTGTTCCAGGCACTCCAGGAAGAGTGGGCAGCCATCCCACAGGCCCACATCAAACGTCTGATCGCATCCATGCCCAGGAGATGCCGATCGATGCAAGAGGAGGCCACACGCCATACTAACGGGAAAGCCCGAGGAGATGCTGATCGATGCAAGAGGAGGCCACACGCCATACTAACGGGAAAGCCCGTACGCCAAAAAACTCTTGTGACCCAGATGCAAAACAACTGTCAATTGATTGGTTGAACCCTAAGGTATTCTTGTGTGCAATTTGAACAATTAACTCATTAAATTAAAAAAGTTATTGAATGTCAAAATTATGGCTATGTGTGTGCCTTCAGTAGCTATGCGTTTCTTTTTTTGAACAGTATAGAATGTGTGATTCCTGTATACACACATTGGGATTCTCGGCAGTGCTACGGAGTTCGTGAAATGTGTTGAGATCATCCTTGTATGATCTAAGGGAGGAAATCGTAGCACTGATGGAAGTTGTCCGTGCGCAATGAAGATAGTCCTTAAAACCAAACCAAACTTATCCGCGACCTCTCTTGGCCTGTTTCGCGTGTGTTTTTGTCGTTATCTCCATCATTGGCGAACATTTCATTCATTATCTTCTACACAGGCACCCGTTTACGAAAGTCTGTGTCTTTCAGGTAGTCATTTTTGGTGTTAACCGTGTTTCAGAGTCGGCATTTCTTCTTCTTCTTCCTCGTTCGTCCTGAAAAGGACGTTGGTTGCGTTGTGTCTGTTTACAGCAAAGCTGCGGTATCTGCGCCTTTCGGCCGACACATCCGACTTCAGCACGGCATTTTTGGGGACCGGGTTTGCCTTCCCTCTTCGATCCCTACTCTCTCCGCCAGACTGCAGTGATGCAGCCTGTTTCCAGGACCACCACGTGGATGTGGAGTAGGGTCTTGGCCAGCTCTGGTTCACTGACCCTGACGCAAGCAGTCAAGCCATGGGTCGCTGACTGCATTCTCTATTGCTGCATATTTGGGTCGGCATTTAACATCGTGGTATGTCAAGGATTAGAAGTAGTCTTTCCGCACTGCTTCCTGCAACTCAGTCAGCGAAGCAGTGGAGAATTCGAACTGGATTATATTTTACCGAATGAAAACTAAACTTTAAAGGAAATATCGCATTTCTATCTCATGCAGTTCCCGATTAAAGTAAATTATTGTGATATATACATTAATAAATAAAATGGTATTGAATCAGTTTTACAAATTAACGTATACAGGAAATACGGGACGTTTCGGGCTTCATCCTTTGTCAACCACAGTCACAAACAGGTGACAAAGATAAATATAGATAGGCCAACAGACAAAGGCAATGACGGGCTTCACCCCTCGTCAACCACAGTCACAAACAGGTGACAAAGATAAATATAGACAATCCAACAGTCAAAGGCAATGAACAATGTAAATACGTGGGGGAAAAATGAGTGAAATAAACAATATGATGTATGACAGAAAGATAAAAAAAAAAAATGTAAAAATACGGAACAAGGGAAAAAGTACAGTATATTAACTCAAGAAATTCAACAAACAACGAAAATAGAAAATGTGGTAACAAAGTAATGATATCCCGGGGAGATATCCACTGACAACTTTAGTAAAATCTTGCCAAGAACGGAATGGATATTAAGAATTTTGGTAAGCTGGCTTATGAGCCATTTGAGTTGAAGATCCTTACTTTGGTGTTGAACTTGTTTTCGGTTGATTTCCGTACATTTTCTAATGCACTGTAAGCCCCTCTTGCCTTTTGCATTCTTATTTTGATATCAATATCGGTTCCTCCTACTTTGTCTATATTATTTAAACGATTCATATATTGTAGGCAAGTGTCTGCCAGCGCAACCTGGTGGTTATCTTTCGTTGTATTTATTCTCGTAATGTTTGTCTCTGCTGTTTATAGTTATTAAACCCCTAAATACAATAACATTCTGTAATCAATGTCACAGTACAGTATATGTATATATATATTTCGATGCTACACTTTGTCGCGTGTTAAACATTGATTTGTTGCACTCTAGGAAACCAGGTCGTGAGAACGTGATCGCGTCAGACGTGTGTGTCTCTTTGTGTGTGTTTTGTACCAGCTTGACGAACTTATTGTTTGTAATCTGTACGGGTTGGTGTTCATTGGCCAACTGCAGGTGTTAACATTTTGTGATTTCGAGTACAGTCGCTTTAAGAGACTTGTAATGAAACGGGGTTTTAGTATATGAACATGGAGGTACGATTGCTGTTTGTAACTTATTAATAGTGTGAATAACATAAAATCCTTTAGCCGACGCCCTATACAAATGTAGACTTTTGGAATACTTTATAACTGCTGATTACATGCGCCCCCCCCCCCAATGTGATTATATTTCCAAATAAATACATAATATCGTATGTAGGTCTCAATGATGATTTTTATACTTTTCAGCGTTTTTCTTCATAATGTATCGATACTGTTAATGTGGGTATGTGGTTATTTTACGCTTACAACGTTGCATTACTTGAAATTAATTTGTAAAATGCATGTGATAATAAATGAATTCAGTGCAAAATATGAGAGAAAGGAAGGACAGAATGTTAGACGGGCCTGCTTGCCCAATTCTCAACCTTTTGAAAGAAAATGTAGTTCGTTCTTTCCGTTCGTTCTCTGTTATGTATTATTCCGTGCTGCGCTTTCTTTGTCCTTGCCTGTATCACTCCGTTACATTTTTTCTTTCTTCTCTTACATGCAAATCAGGACCGGCTGTACGAGCTCTGACGCCTCTAGCCAGCTGTGGTTCATTCGGCCCTAGCCAACAATTTATTAGATGTCCCATATATATATATATATATATATATATATATATATATATATATATATATATATATATATATATATATATATATATATATATATAGATATTTTGATATATATATATATATATATATATATATATATATATACAGTACTTTGCAAAAAAAAATGGCAGTCATATTGCTCAGCTACATAAGCTGAAATCTAATTAAATATGCATGTTCTGCCCCAAATTTGCACTCCACTGAAGTGAGCAAACACTACCAAAAGTAAAAAAAAATTAGCGTAGAGTAAAGTCCCTTGATAATAGAGCAGTCGACAATTTCTAATGCTAGTGGCAGAAAATGGATACAAAGTCAAAGTGTATGTTAATTTCACAGCTTTGGAATGAAGGAAATCAAACATGTTCCAACATTTCTAAAACCTTGAACATTCCTGAGCGGAATGTCTACAGAGTTGTAAGTAAATTAAAAGCAGGTAATGGAATCGAGCGAAAAGAAGGTAGTGGGAGGCCAAGAATTTTGGACACAAAGGACCATCGGCGTCTCGCCCAAATCGTTCGGGCTGGGCCAATGAAGAGTGTAGAAAACATACGGCAGCGCATGATCGAGTTGGGAAGCCCAGGGGTATCTAATGCTACTGTCAACCGGGAGCTACACAGGATGAATTACACAAAAAAGCGGGTAATTTCGTCATCATTGCTCACAGAGACTCACAAACAGATGCGCTTGAACTGGTGCCACGAACACCAAAAATTGTCATGGGACAATGTGTTTTTTTCAGATGAATGTTCTGTTTGGCCTTATCCTGCTCAAATAAATATTTGGACGAAAGACTCTGTAACGCCTGTGTACCAGCGACCGAAACATACCCAGAAATTCCATCTTTGGGGAGGGGTTTCAGCAAGAGGTGCCACCCCACTGTGTGTTTTCACAGGAATTCTCAAGAAAGAAAGGTACATCGACGTACTAGAGGGACACCTTCTGCCACTTAAGCAGGTCATGTACCCCGGTGGGTGCACATTTCAACATGACAATGACCCAAAGCATACAACTCATACCACCAAAGCATGGCTGCAAGAGAAGAATGTGATAGTGCTGAAGTGGCCCAGCAACAGTCCCGACCTAAACACAATTGAAAACGTTTGGGCACTACTCAAGAAACATTTAAAAAAGAGTGGACTCAGAGACGTTGAACAATTGAAGAAGGAAGCTGAAAAATACTGGGACAGTCTGACTCACAATTACCTACAAACACTTGTGGGAAGTATGCCTCGCCGCATCCAGGCTTGCCTTGCTGGAGAAGGCAACTTAATATTGTACTGAAACCACTGTTAATAGATAGGGGAGATACCAATCTTCCTCTGGACATACAGTTTTTATTATTATTTGCTTCTATGAGTGTGCTGCGTTGCGAAAATATGACTGCCATTTTATTGCAAAGTACTGTGTATATATATATATATATATATATATATATATATATATATATATATATATATATATATATATATATATATATATATATATATATATATATATATATTAGAAAATAATTTTCCGATAGTGTATTTTGCTATTTGCAAACTAATATTTTAAGAGATTCAAGCTTTAATTAAAAATAAAAAAAAGACACTTCTCAAGTATCATTGATCCGTTGCGTTTACTTTTTTGTTGTTCTATGAGACAGTTTTAGCGCCTTTGAGACTGGGTGTTCCGAGCCAGTGGTCCCATGGCTCGTCCCTGGAGCCTTCTTTGATGCAAATACATATCTAAACCATGTTTCTCTTTCTCTTCTAATTTTTAGCCTCGCCATTTTTTCTCCCTGTTGCTCCTGTTCCTCTTTTATTTCTCTTCATTGCCTCATCGTTGGAGAAATATAGAGAATATGCGACACTCAGACAGAAGCAAAGAACAAGATGCTAGCAGCAAAACAAAAGTCTTGGGAAGAATTTAGAGAAAAGCTAGAAAAAGATGCGCAAGAAAACCAGAAATTGTTCTTTAAGACCCTAAAGAACACGAGGAAGGAAAAACAATGCCCTCTCAAATTTATAAAGGGCAAGCAGGGCAGATTGCTTACTGCCCCGAAGGTAGTAATGGAAAGATGGAAAGAATATTTCTCAGAACTCCTTGATGGTGAGCAAGGTCAAGCATCAGAAATGATAACCACTAGCACAGAAGAGAAAACCAATGAGGGTGAAGATGACTTAAAGATGGAAGAACTGGAGGCAGCACTGGAGAAAATCAAGATGGGCAAAGCAGCAGGGCATGATGGTATAACACCAGAAATGGTTAAGTACATGGGAGCATCAGGCGACCTATTACTCTTAAGGGTCCTACAGGCAGCGTGGTGCAACAAGGCCATACCAAAGGTTGGGAGATTGCCATCATAACACCGATTTTCAAAAAGGGTGACAACCGACAGTGTGGAAACCATAGAGGCATATCCCTTCTCAGTGTCCCTGGTAAAATCTACTCTAGAATCCTAGAGCAGAGACTCCGACGCCTAGCTGAGCCACAATTGGATGAGGTCCAGTGCGGATTCCGAGCAAACCGAAGTACTCAAGACCTAATATTCACATCCAGACAGCTGAATGAAAAGGCCCTTGAGTATAAGAGTGAGATCCATCTTTGTTTCATAGATCTGGAAAAGGCGTTTGACAGGGTCCCCTGGAGCAAACTTTGGGACTGTTTGGCAAGGAAGAACATTCCAGCACCTCTGATTCATGCTATACAGAGCTTCTACAAGTCTTGCAGAAATTATGTGAGGAAAGCAAACCATAAGTCAGAAGAGTTCAGGACCTCCACTGGTGTAAGAAAAAGTGATATCCTGTCACCTTATCTTTTCATACTCCTCGTGGACCATGTCATCAAGGCATGTAAGGAGAGAACAAGAAAGTATTCAGTGGGGTACTGGAAGATGAGACAGGTCTGTATTTCAGAAGGAAGAGCTGGAGTAAAGAGGGATGGTCATAAACAGCTCTAAAACAAAATCCATGGTGATGTCACGAGAAGAAAGAAGACATCAGATTAAGCTGGGAGAACAGGTCCTGGAGCAGGTCGACCACTTTAAATACCTCGGAGCTATTATAGACCGAAAGGGAGGCATCAAAGAAGAGCTGGCCACTCGAAAAGCAGCAGCTGGGATACTTTTTCAGGCCATAAATCGGATTCCTCAGCAAGAGAGAGGTTGGTAAGAAAACGAAGATGGCTGTATACCGTTCCACCTATGTCCCAGTCTTGACATATGGATGCGAGTCATGGGCAATGACTACAACCTATAAAAGCCAGATCCAAACCTCAGAAATGAGGTATCTGAGGAAGGTGGTTGAAGTAACAAGAAGAGACATGGTCTGCAACCAAACGATATTCAAGGCCTAAAATCCCACCCCCTGCAGACCCAAGTATAACAGTCCCAACTAAGATGGTTTGACCATGTCTGCAGAATGGGAGAAGATCGGCTACCACGACAAGCATGGGAAACAAAGAGCCAGGGATCCAGACCCCCAGGACGACCCAGAGTCCGCTGGGAGGACAACATTAGACAATCTTTGAAGGACTGAGGACTAGAATGGAACCAGGCCAGGAGGAAAACAGCCGATAGGATAGTCTGTCTCTCTCTCTCTTCCAAACCTCTACACCTCACGGTAGAAGAGGAACGACTAAGTAAGCCTCATCGTTGTCTTGTTAAATTTATCTTCCTTTTTTTCTGTGCATCTCTCCGTACCACATTTCTTATACGGCATATTTCCGTTTCAGTCTAATCTTTCTGTTGCTTGGGGGTCGGAGTGGCTCAGAGGTATGGCGTCCCCTCGTATTCAAGAGGTACCGGGTTCGAATCCCAGTTGAGGGATTATTTATTGAAATATTTTTTTTCAGAACCTGTGGCCCTAATTACGTCATACTCCCCCCTGGTCTCATGAATAGTGAGATCGGATGCCTAGCCTAAGGGCGAAAAAAATAGGAAGTTCCGTGTGCAAGTGTGGCCGTGTATGTTTATACGGCACTAGTAGTTATATTGATTTTATTTAGTCAGAGTTAATCCTTCATAAGTTGTGGTGGTTCAAGTGCTAACTGGACCTTCCGCCAGAGATGGTGTTACTTGACCTTTTGTTATTTATTTCCAACCCAGGAATGTTCTTCCCTTTAAGTTTGGTGATGCGCAAAACAGTTTCAGCATAACAACGTATATCCAAAAGAAATTACTGTAAAGTTCCACAAACAGCAATGTAGAAAAATTCAATTGAGTTTATTGATATCATTAGACAACACTGTAAATTTCACAATGATGATTGGTTATCCAAGATGAAAAAAATATGTAATCCAACTGAATAATATATGTATATCCAAATAGAATAATATATGTATATCCAAATAGAATAATATTTGTCTACTCAAAAACTTGTCTTGGTATCCTCAAAGACGAAATTCACCTAACGCTATCTGTAAAAATCCTCTAGTCTAAAGTTATGGTTTCATTAGAATCATAAATCCTGAAATCTCTGCCTATCGCCCACAACTCTTCTATTTATACTATTTCTTCTTTTTTCCCGCCCTTTTCACACGACCCGTCATTTTTTTCCACACGGTACAATAATCTACATTTGCACTCCTTTCCTCAGCTTTTCGACCTTTTTGCACACGACATTCTGTTATTTCGACTTTTTTTTTCCACATGTGTGATCTTTTCCAACTTAACAATTGGATTAAAAAAAAAAAAACCAGATTACACAAACATTCATTTCCCACTTTCGCGCTTATAAAACCCATTCATTATTATCTGGGACTGACCTACGTTTGCCCTGTCAGAGCAGTAACTGCCAACTGAACTTTGAATGAATACTGCGTTTTGTGTAAAAACGTCGTACTTGCTTTTAAGGTCTGTCATTCTTACATGTAGCATATTATAGCACATATAAATGCTTAGCGTGGAAGTAGGAGGGATAATGCTAGCGTGAAAGGCCAAGCGGTCACACAAGTTGCGCACGTTAAAAATCCCACGGCAGTTGGAAATCGTAAAGAGTAGGCTTATCAGGCCGCTGACCTGGCAAAATTTAAAAATTAGAAACCTACCCACCACAAACATATTTATGGAATGTATGATTCCTATATACACCCATCGGGATTATCGCCGGTGCTACGGAGTTCGTGCACTGCGCTGAGATTCTCCTTGTGTGATCTGAGGGAGGAGATCCGATCACTGATGGCGTTGTCCGTGTGCAATGAAGATAGGCCTTAAAAACCAAATCAAAACCAAACCAAACTTTCTGTTGCTTTTCTCTTTTTCTGGATCTCATATTGTGGCACTTTCTTTTCTGTCACTATCAGTAGACATACCTTGTTTATGCGCTGTTAGTTTCCCGTTATAATATGATCTCTCTTCACTGTCATTTTTTCACTCCCACTACCGCCCACACATCTCATATCACCAATTCTCGTCATACCCATCCACCTGTGATGGTATGCTAATTTACCACTAGTAGGTGGAGGACATAATGGACGAGTTAATCTACCTGTGCAGGCTTTAGTAAACCTGTCAGGATGTTACAGGTATCTACCATCCCCTTAAGATGTAATGAATAATTTACATCTGCACCGCAAAATAAGACTACGCTTTATCCCTCACATTTATCCATCCTTCTTCTCTATCTCTCTCCCCCCCACACACACCTTTTCCCCCCACTTCACATGAAACACATCGCGTGAAATGTTGCTTACAAGCTTGTCAGTTTAACACCGTGAAAGCCTTAAGGCAGAGCATGTATTAAGCCATTTATTGACGAATCACTGTAGTCAAACATCGATCCGGCAAGCAAACGAGCAACCGGGATGCTTGATAAGGACCATTGATTTTTCATTTGGGCCCATTTATTTAGTTTTCTGTTTTGATTTTTGTTTGTATCCCGCTTCAAGTGTATTGCAGAAAACAAGCGTAGCAGCAGACGATTATGCTGTGTTTGTCCCTCCAGATATATAGGGTTAGTTTCAGCGTTTATCTCCTGTACTAGTGTAACAGCCCGTCATAAGACGGGAATTAAATCTAAAAGCACCAATACCTAACGGCAATTTTACTTATTCAAAATTATTTTTAAAAAAACCACTGGGCATCACCACAGTTCTATACATATTTTTGTGCACACCGTAATTTGCGCACTTTTCTTTGTCGAGTGTTACTATTTCCGGGAGAGTACATATAAGGGAAACAATACATTTAATGTCTAACTTTCATCCAAAGTTGCATCCCTTAGCGTTAGTGACAGAAAAAGCTGGGGTATTACATATATTGATGCTGTAAGACGGTGTTTCCCAAACCGTGGTACGCGGAACCGCCGAGTGTACGCTACAGATTTGAAGGGGCACACGGCAGAATTTTTATATGACTGTTTCATGCTTCTGTAGCGGCAGAAACTGACTTTTACCTTCCACTATTGCCGGGAAGTGTAGTGGGGAGCTAAAGTTTGCCTTTTTGAGCCAAGTCTGTCGCCTTGGCTGCTGTGAACCTCTGCTGTTGTATGATATCTGTGATGTTGTCTATCCATCTGTCTCTTGGTCTTTCCTCATGCCCTGAATGAGAAAGTCGCCAGGAGTTGATGGAGTGTCCAATGAAATGATTAAGAACTTGGGAACCGCAGCAAAAACAAAGCTGCTGCAGATCTTCAATATCTGTTGGAACTCAGGCAGAGTTCCACAGACCTGGAGGGAAGCAATCATGATACCACTCCTAAAACCAGGAAAAGACAGTTCCACTGCCTCCAGCTACAGACCAATCAGCCTTACAAGCTGCCTCTGCAAAACAATGGAACGTATCATCAACCTCAGGCTACAGTGGTACCTTGAAAGTGAAAACCTTCTTGTACCACAGCAGGCGGGCTTTAGGCAGTGTTATTCCACCGAAGATCAGGCAACTTACCTTTCCCAAGAGATTGAGGATGCGTTCCAAGATAAGAAACTGGTACTAGCAGCATGGATAGATCTAAGGAAAGCATTTGATAAGGTTTGGAAAGAAGGGCTTCTGAAGAAACTGAGAAATTGTAGAGTGAATGGTAAGATGTACAAATGGGTGAAAGCATACTTGCATAACAGAAGAGCCCGAGTACAACTAGATGGCCTCAAGAGTAAGAAAATTCTACTGCGTCATGGCGTCCCTCAGGGAGGGGTTCTGTCCCCCACACTTTTCCTAGTCTACATCAACGACCTGGTTGCTGAACTACCACATGGAATGAAAGTGGCAATGTACGCTGATGACCTGGTAATATGGTGCACAGATGAGCATGCAACAGTGGCCACCAAACTGCTACAAAGAGCTATAGATGCCTTAACCTCATGGGCAAATAGATGGTGTGTCAGCATCAATACAGACAAGTGCAGCACTACGCTCTTCACCCTCTCTCCCAAACAAAAAGCTGGTGTCATCAAGATAAACGAAGAGCTCCTGAGAGAAGATAAACAACCCACCTATCTCGGAGTTACATTCGATGATAGGCTGACATGGAAGCAGCACATCAACAAGGCAGCAACAAAGGCCAGGAGGAAGTTAGCCATCCTGAGAAAACTAAGTGGAACCACATGGGGAGCCAGCGGGAAAATACTTAGTAAAGTTTACCAGCAGGGCATACGACCACACCTGGAATATGGGTCAGCTGCGTGGTGTCCAGCATCAAACACCACATTACAAGAGCTAGATAAGGTGCAAAACCAGGCGCTTAGGGTCATCATGGGGGCAATGAAATCGACGCCTATAGTGGAGATGGAGAAAATGGGGAGGATACAAGCACTGAGAGAACGCAGAGACACGAAAGTGCTAACACAGGCAGAAAAGTTCCTCTGTATGCCGAGCCATCCAATGAAGGACAGATTCCAAAACCTAGCAATGGGGCGACTGAAAAGAAGCAGCTTTATCCACCAGGCCAAACGATTTCGTAGACAAACCTCAGACCTGCCTGAAGTTAACAGCCCCCTGAAGTCTGTGCCAGAACAAACCCCTTGGAGAGAGGAGCATGGACTACCAGTACACATCCACACAAAAGTGAAAGGAATATTCGACAGGGATGAACAGAACAGCGTGCAACGTAGGACAGTCACTCTCAGTTTCCTGGATGATGAATACCCACAGGACGTCTGGGTCCGAGTATACACGGATGGGTCAGCACAGAATGCAGTAAAGAATGGAGGAGCAGGAGTGTACATAGAATACCCAAACAACACTCGGGATACGGTTGTGGTAAAGTGGGATGTTATAAATATTTATAGGGGACTTAGTGTACTGACTGAGATCAGCTGTGAAGGTATCTATATCTAATAAGAGTAGTGTATTATAGATAAGCCTTACTTTCTGAAAACTGTGCAACCAGCGCAGGGTCACCATGCAGTGGATACCGTCAGTCAGAATTATTCTGGAATAGTGTGATGACTACGTTATGTGTCTAGGGTATGTGTATGATGAAGTGTCAAGTCTATCAGAAAGCAACAACAGACAGGATGAACAATATGAAATTTAAATTTCATTCCACAGAACACAACCCGACGACACTGTGACACTCACATACATGTAACACTCTAAGAGGATATCTTAAAGGAGTCACTGATAACTATTTCAAAAACAACATAGGAAGCAAAACTATACGGACCTCTGTATGAACTACAAAAGACAGTGAAGTTTATACAAGAAACAACATTGCAGATATAGACAATATAGTTCAAGCGAACGAAAGAAGAAGAAGAAGAATTGTCTCTCCTAGTTTCCTACCTACATTTTATTATTACCTAAGGGGGTAGTCTTCGGTCCTGCCAAATGTACGCACCAGTTTTATGTAGTTATATTGTTTGTGCGTTCGATTGATTCATGCACTGACGTGCACAATGCTGTGTGAGTTGCTTTGGACGCACGTGTAACCTAGTTGAGTAGATTGTGACGTCATGATAGGGGCAGCTCGGACGACATTTTA
Source organism: Oreohelix idahoensis (assembly GCA_024509875.1). Classification (NCBI taxonomy): domain Eukaryota; kingdom Metazoa; phylum Mollusca; class Gastropoda; order Stylommatophora; family Oreohelicidae; genus Oreohelix; species Oreohelix idahoensis. Next base: position 31,330 of record JAMPIV010007012.1, on the reverse strand, counting down.
TGTCCGCAGTGTTATTATTTGATTCCTGGCAGATTTGAAGAAGCCAGCAGTTGTATTCGTATCTATTGGTCTTCATGGCGAAGCCAATAGTGGATGTCTGAAGTAAGTGTCGCCCCATTTCGTATGGCAAGTTTAATTATGTAAATTAAAGTATCAGGCCGCTCCTATTAATGGTCTAGCGGGAATTCATCGGAGATGACATTCCTAGAATTGGACACACGGAGTCGATAGCCTTTGGAATCTTTTGTAGAGGGAGAATCCATATGTGGAATCAAGTTTATGAATATAGATATATGCTTCACATGTTTAATATGCCGTTTTTTCCTATGCCAAAGTCGTGGTATGGATACCGAGAGGTTAGCCAAGATGAAACACTAACTTGGTTGTATTGTTATATCTGCCTTTTGTTTGGATTGGATATGCTATCCAAGAATTTTACAACAAAGTCTGGGATGCTTACAAGTATGATATAAATTATTGCTCCGTGAGAATGAATCCGTTTGCCTTAATAAACGTCCTTGGGAGAAGGTCAATGGACGTTAATTACCATGTCTGTTATATGAAATGGAAGTGATCCTTAGTCACTGGAATAAGAGAACTTAACTGTTAGAGAATCTACAACAACTTTTAACAGTGATATTAACATTTTAACGTATGATCTTCACATCTGTAACTATGATTGTCTTGTTCCACTTCGTTGGTGTCACGTCAATAAAATACATGTACAGTAAACACCGACTTGTGTGCTGCCAATACTCGCCCAGTTCACCCAATGCAACGATACCTGTTGGAATGTTCGTTTGAAGAAGTTTATTGACATTTTGTTCATATTCAACCATTCGCGTGATAAAATCAATACCATTACCATAAACGGACTCCAACAGAAAATGGTGTGCCAGCGTGGTTTGAAAATAATTATTTCAAAGGAACGAACGCAAGCCAAGGAATCGTTTGAAGATGGGATTTGTTCTTTCAAGGTGAAATCATCTTAAATTTGGAACATTGTAAAAATGAATCAGAATCAACTAACCGTTACCTCAAGGTCATCAATCAACCTCCAGGTCCAGTTGTACGGTGACTAACTGCACTTGGGATCACCTATTCCTCATTACGTGCGAGCTTGTGTTGAAAAAGCAGAACGAAGTATTTTATTCCTCCAGTACATACACGGGGACGAGGCACATTGGTTGTTCTTTCCGGCACGCGAGATGAGTATAGCGTGTTGTCGTTATACACTTTATTACATTTAGCTGTGCCTTTAATGTTCATATCTATATTTTCTATATTATTTGTTATGTGTTGTGTATTCTTTGCGGGAGGTTGGGAGGTAGATCTGACGAACGAGATCCATCTCGAAGTCAATTCGGGCTCTTCGTCAGACGTTCTGTAGGACATTATTTTGCAGACTTCCCGCAGTGGAATGTTCCTACGCGTGAGCGTAGAAGGATTCTAGGTCCACTGTGTTTGGTGGTCTGTAACACCTATCTGTTCTAGCTGTTTCGTCAAGTTTTACTTGTTGTTCTCATAGTTCTTTTTTAATCGTACCTTATTTTCATGATGTATTTTGTTTGTGATTATTGTCCATCTCACCTTTCCTGTCGTTTAGTTTTTTACAAAACCATTGTTTTTACACTGTGTTGTCTATTGTCTTGTTAACTATCTGATCGTAGTTATCGTCGTATATTTTTACGATATTCTATTTTAGTTATACATTTTATTTTTTTTGATTTCTACGATTGTGTTCACCCGTCCATTTTATCATGTCTTGTCGGTTATGTTTCTATTGTCTTTCTCGTTGTTCATTTCATGACATTTGATTACATAAATTTATTGATTAATAACATATTTAATAATTATATGATAACATTATACCGTTCTAAGGACAGGAACGAGGACCACTAGTTGTAGTAACACTTTTAAGTAGTATTATTACATAATGTCTACCTGGGAATATTTTATGTCCCAAGCTAAATCCCTTGGTATGACTCCTGATGAGGCAACAGCTTTTGCAGTTGTTGAACATGCCACGGCTCAGATGTTTATGGTATCTCATGTACAGTACCTCATTAATCTAGGGAAATCCCGTGGTTTGTATAAAGAGAAGCTCAGAGAATTCATAGAAGAAGAAAAAATTAAGAAGCTACTCCAGGAAAAGGGTGTTGGCTACCCAACAGTTGTCTCTGTCACACACTCACTAGTCAACGGGTTCAAGCGCATGTTGGCTATTGCTGTTGAGACAGACTACACATTTAATGAAGCAGAAAGGATCAAGGATTTATTAAATGAACAGAACATAAAATTTTTGAAAAAAAAAAGTAGCAAATCTTGATTTGACTGATCAAGAGCTCAGGAATCTTCTATGTCAACAGGAGAAAGTGTCTCAGGAAAAACAGATAAATATTGAAAAATTACTCATGGAGAAAAATGAGTTAGAGAATGAAGTACGCTCAGTTAAAATATTACTTGACAAGCAGAATAAGGTCATTGGAGAATTTGATAAGTTAAATGTGACTATAAAGACAGACTGTCATGCTCATTTGGCTCAGATTCAAGAACTGACATCTGAGATTCCTCTTTTGAAATTAAGGGTTGAGGAACTTACGATTAGCCATCAAAATGCCATTGAGGCACTTGAAAAAGAAAAGGCCATTAATAAAGAACATGTCAGGAAACACACTATCGATGTTGAACATCTAACTCAAACTGCTGCTGCAGAACTCGAAGTTAAAGATTTAAATATTATGAATGGGATTGCTAGAGAGCTAGAACAAGTCAAAAGGAATTATGAGAAGTTGATGTCAGATTATGTAGATTTGAAACTAGAATCTGAAGATAATAAAATTCAACAGAAAATAGAAGCGGAAAAAAAAAAAAAAAAAATTGATAATGAATCTTAGAGATAGAAAAGTCAGAAAGGGAAATAACAAGAATTGCCATTCTTTTAAAGGGAAACAATTTTGTCAAACTTCTCAGTATAATGTATCTTCTAGCCAATCTCACAGATCACGAGATTTTCATCAGAATAATTTTGGAAATAATCAAAGCAATAATTATTATCATAATGGGAAATTTAAATCACAATCTTTCAAAAACAGACAAGGTTATCAAAATAGACAGTATGGTCAATGGCACAATGGTAATGGTCATACTAACCGTGATTTTAACGTAAACAAAAATGCAAATACTAGCAATTTTGGGGATAATAACCAAAATCGATCGCTACGAAGATATAGATCTTCGAACCAGCCACGACAACACTCTAATGTTGCTTTGAGTGATACACATTCAAACAAGGAACAGGATAATAATGTTAATGCACATAGTGCTATGTCATGTTCTCTGGATTTCAAACAGGTCAAGTCTTGTGATGAGAGTAATACCCCATTCCAGCCCAAGGCGATCACGACGCTGCGACGCGGGCAAAGTATACCAAGCCTACCAGCGGCTTGTACGGCCACGTCAGCTACTGACTATGGAACAGGAAGCCTTAAATTAAATAAGGGTTTTTTAAATGGCATTCCATGCTCTCTTCTATTTGATTCAGGCTGCAGTGCTGTGGGAGTGCGGAACTCGCTTGGTCGACCCCGCCTGTGCAACTGGAGGGTTGTCCAATGTGTTACATTTAGTGGGACAGTGGAAACATTTCCCACAGCTATTATGGATCTTAACACACCATTTTTTTTCGGGAAAGATCCACGCCTGTCTTCTTCCGAATCCAATTTGTGATTTAATATTGGGTCGTATACACGGTATAAAAGATTGTACACCTCAGCAAATTGCTGAATGGGAAAAGCAGCATATACAGGATGCCTATGCATTTAAGTCTATACCTAGAGTTGTGTCACATGCACATGCTATTAACATGTTGGGTAATGCTAATGTATCGGAATCTAGTAGTGAAAATGATTCCATGGTTCATTACGCCACTGTGGCTAATGGATTACAACCTTTACGACATGCTTCCATTCTTAAGAATGATATTAAGGTTTTAACGCAACCTGTAAAGACTAGTAAGTCATATACCTTCCCTCGAATTGATCAGCAGTCAACTGATCGTAAGAAAAAGGTTAAGTTTGTAAAAAAAGGAAAGGATGTTCCTAATAAAAATAATAGTTGTAACTCAGGTGAGAAAACTAAAACCAATAAGGTTGTCAATAAGGTTTTAACTTTGCCTAGCAAGCAGGTGTCTACGACATGCCGTACACCTACACCTTTGTCTGGCATAAGTAATAATACTCAATTACAGGGGTATGGTACATTTAAGAACAATAATTCTACATGTAGAAATAATAAATATTGTAATTTACCTCAAAGGACTAAGGTTACTCATCAACCTTACTCCCACTCTTGTGATAATGGTACCACTTATATTGGTAGAGGTGCATCTTCTCGCACCATCCTTGTGCAAAATCTGCCACAACGAACTACTTGGCAGGCACTAGGAGATTTTCTCAACCACACGGCGGACGTTAGGTTCGTGCGTCTGTTACCTCATATCACTAACAGGTATGGTGACGCCGTGGTAACTTTTAGGACCAATAGAGATGCTCGCATGGCTATCGAGCGGGACAATGGTGTGTATTTTCACCACCATTCCCTCAGGTTACGATTAGTACCTGATTCTGCGTCACGCAGATAGTAACCTACTATATTGAATTTTGATATCACATTCTTTGATGACTCAGCCTATGCAGTCATCATTTCTTTCTTGTAATAGTCATTTGTTCTTTTTCTAGTTCTCATGAACTTTTTCAATGGAATTTTATGCCTTTCGGGTTAATGAATGCGCCAGCTACCTTTGTACGCATGATGCGTCGCATATTGTCTCATCGTCCCGATGTCATTACTTATATAGATGACATCTGTCTTTTCAGTGACTCTTGGGATGAACATATTCAGGGTTTAAAATCTTTACTTTCTACCTTACGGGATTACAACTTAACAGCAAAACCTTCAAAGGCTTTTGTCGGTTTTCATGACATCTCATTTCTTGGTCACCGTATAGGTCGCGGTTTAATATATACAGAAGACAGTAACGTCTCTAAAATTTTAAACATCTCAGCACCTAAGACAAAAAAACAAGTGAGGTCACTCTTAGGACTAATACAGTTCTATTCTAAATTCATCCCTCATTTGTCTACTATAACTGCACCTCTTTCTTCGTTACTGAAGAAAGGCACACCTAATGTAATAAAGTGGTCGCAGGATCACCAAACGGCGTTAGACTATATAAAACAAATTTTTTCAAATAAGCCTTTTTTAAGGTTGCCTAACAAAGATCTCACCTTTGTTCTTCGCAGTGATGCTTCTTCCTACGCTATCGCGGCAGTTTTGATGCAAGAATACGGAGGTACCTTATTTCCTGTTATGTACGTATCCAGAAAGCTTACGACGAGTGAAATGAAGTACTCCGTTCTCGATAAAGAGCTCCTTGCTCTTGTATGGTCAATCACAAAACTGGAACGTTACCTGCTCGGCTCACACTTTGTGGTGGAGTCTGACCAGAAAGCTCTTACGGCATTGAATACTGGAAACGTTAAGTCATCAAAGTCAGCGCGTTACGCTATAGCTCTCCAGCCATTCCACTTTGAGATACGTGCTATTCCTGGAGTGCAGAATGTATTTGCAGACTGTCTTTCAAGATGCCCTAGTGAACTTGGTGAAACTAAACTACTTTTGGATCGAGACACGTCCTCACCGAAACATGAATAACTTTGTACAGTGTCGTTAATTGTACATCTGTGAATACTATGTGTAGCTCTACAGTATTCGTATATATATATAACTTTCAGAATATACTTACGTATGGATTATAACATTATTTCTTGTGAAGTAACGTTTTATTAGAACGGGAACAGTGATATTAAAGTAACATTTTTTTTTTAGTATGGAAACATTGGTAAAAACGACAAATAGACATTCATTAGTGTTATGGAACATATTACACTACATATCGTGTTCGTTAACTTATTTCGTGCATGGAACATTAGGAACCTATTCTTGTTGACTCTAAATAGTTCTGAACGAATATTCACAATGACTGAAATTAGAATTACTTAGAATAAATTACTAGTTATTTACTTATGTGTAATTAAATACTAGAATTAGATTAATTCAATTTAATCAATTTGATTGTTTATAAATCACACATCTACTAACGTTATTAGTGTCTCGCAATACGTGTAGTCACGTATCCCACTACATGATATTTTACTTTTAGATAACTAGTCAAACTTACTAGTGCTAGATATCAGTAAGTGCGTTGCTTCTTAAAGTGTTTAATTTTACATTGCTTCATTTTTGCACATTGTATTTCAAAATTTTCTGTTTCACTGATTCTTTTATCATTGATTATCATCAGTGTTGCTGTTCATTTTCATTTTTTTGAAATCATATGTTTCAAATTTTGTTGAAAACTTAGTTCAATTTTATTATCATCTTTTTTGTTGATTTTTCATTTTCATTTTCATTTTTTCAACTTCTTTTTACTTCGAATATTACCACATCGTTCCAAAGTAGGTCGATGGTGGATGTGTGCTTTAATGCATACTGTCATTTAGTTCTATTAATTTCAAGTCAATATTCTTTTCTTAATATGATATAATTTTATGCATGTCATAAATCTTGTTGTAGTTTTGACTCACCTCTCTCGAGTAATTAGTTCGAAAAAAATTAATGGGATTAATTTTTTTAAGGGGAGGTAATAAGGGAGCTGTTACGTACATTTATTACCTAAGGGGGTAGTCTTCGGTCCTGCCAAATGTACGCACCAGTTTTATGTAGTTATATTGTTTGTGCGTTCGATTGATTCACGCACTGACGTGCACAATGCTGTGTGAGTTGCTTTGGACGCACGTGTAACCTAGTTGAGGAGATTGTGACGTCATGATAGGGGCAGCTCGGACGACATTTTATGTCCGCAGTGTTATTATTTGATTCCTGGCAGATTTGAAGAAGCCAGCAGTTGTATTCGTATCTATTGGTCTTCATGGCGAAGCCAATAGTGGATGTCTGAAGTAAGTGTCGCCCCATTTCGTATGGCAAGTTTAATTATGTAAATTAAAGTATCAGGCCGCTCCTATTAATGGTCTAGCGGGAATTCATCGGAGATGACATTCCTAGAATTGGACACACGGAGTCGATAGCCTTTGGAATCTTTTGTAGAGGGAGAATCCATATGTGGAATCAAGTTTATGAATATAGATATATGCTTCACATGTTTAATATGCCGTTTTACCTATGCCAAAGTCGTGGTATGGATACCGAGAGGTTAGCCAAGATGAAACACTAACTTGGTTGTATTGTTATATCTGCCTTTTGTTTGGATTGGATATGCTATCCAAGAATTTTACAACAAAGTCTGGGATGCTTACAAGTATGATATAAATTATTGCTCCGTGAGAATGAATCCGTTTGCCTTAATAAACGTCCTTGGGAGAAGGTCAATGGACGTTAATTACCATGTCTGTTATATGAAATGGAAGTGATCCTTAGTCACTGGAATAAGAGAACTTAACTGTTAGAGAATCTACAACAACTTTTAACAGTGATATTAACATTTTAACGTATGATCTTCACATCTGTAACTATGATTGTCTTGTTCCACTTCGTTGGTGTCACGTCAATAAAATACATGTACAGTAAACACCGACTTGTGTGCTGCCAATACTCGCCCAGTTCACCCAATGCAACGATACCTGTTGGAATGTTCGTTTGAAGAAGTTTATTGACATTTTGTTCATATTCAACCATTCGCGTGATAAAATCAATACCATTACCATAAACGGACTCCAACAATAGGTTAGAAGATAGTTATTGTCCCGTCTGAGCAGAGGTGATAGTGGTAAATATGTGAGAATAAAAGGCGGAAGAAATAGATTTCAGGAGTGAATAATTAAGGAGAAGAGTTGTCTCTGGACTGAATAGTTTCTCTAGTCCAGCCTATCTATACGACTATATTTTCGTGTAAGACACTCTTTCAACCCCTTATCTCTAGAAAGATAAGTTTAACTAAACACACCCACACACACACAATTATGTGACAGCAAGACACACAAAACATGAAAACTATGGTTAATTGGGTATGGGTCTGATCAACACACACACATGTAAGTTCTTTTTGTTGTTTATTATCATTCAACTTTTTACAACATCAAACATATAGGGAAATCAATAAAATCATAGTAACAGATGTATGAAAATAACCGAATAAGTGCCCTCCCCTTGTTGAGAAAGGATCCTAAAATGAGTTAATAACCCAAAGGTCAAGGATAAGCACTAAGTTACAGAATAGAATATGAAGAACAAGTTCCCCACTAAATACTCAGTAAGTACTCAGTTTAGCGAAATAAAAAAAGAAGTTAGTACAATGATTATAACAAAGGAAAATATTTACGCTCTCTATCTCTCACTCTGTCATCTGTGGCCACAAACAATCTTGCTTACCTACTAGTGATGTTGATATCCATTGAAAAAATACAATAGTCCCTGAGCATATACTGTCAGGTGGGTTGCCCAAAGATGGCCCCAGTCCAGCCTATATATTGAATAATAATTACAAGGTGGACGCCAAATTTGGTGTTTTAATGTTCCCTGGATGAAATTGCTGTCACCACAAATAGTTACTGAAGCAAGACGTGCTCTGGACGTTCACAGTTGAAAAAGAGGAGAAAGTAATTCCCGTATTGAAGCATCTGGTTGCTAAGCTAAATGTTATTTATCATATGTAAAAACTGATAATGATGGTAAATCCTATCGGCTGGCTCTTATGGTGAGTGCCGATTTTGAAACAGCACAACTTTCTGAATGAATCCAGTGCTGCGTCTGTCAAAAGTTAGATGTTGATATTATTTTATATTTATACCACTCCCATGGGCTGATACATTGGAAAAAAATATCTGGGAATTGATAGTCCAGTTAAACTTAATAATTAAAATGTTTATGTGTCTTTTAGCCAGTGCTGTTCACAACATGAACTTATGGACTCGAAAGTCACGAAGAAGACAACATAAATCTCATCAGTACTGAAGACTATAATCAAGACAAAAACCGCTGGCCGCCCTGTCAGGTCTGCGAGAAATAAACAAGACATTATGAAAAGAAATGCAACTATTCTATAAATACACGGACGGGGAGGAGACATCTCTCTCCCACTCCGGCAGTCCTGCTTAAAGTCAAAAGGCACACGGTGACTTTATTTACAACTATACGGTCAGTTTTTTTCGCCCGCGCTGCGCTTTCAGATTCGGAACAAGGTATGCACCTTCCCGCTCCTCAGCGCGCGTTAGCAATCAGCTCACGCTGTCAACTATTGTTTACTTATCCCTACGCGTACTTACAAATATCGGCTGTTGTTAATAGTTATTTTATTGTCGGCGCCTGTTAGTTAAGGTATAACAATAGTCACTTACTATAAAACACAAAAATGAAATAAACGTGAATCCTATTCGGTCACTATAGTCGCGCTTACACTTAATCAGTCACTAAACCGTATCTTCTGGTGTGAGAAGCGGGTGATACTTATCATTCTAACCTGGCAAAGAAAAATAGTTATTTATTTCCTAGTTTTAACGCTGGAAATCACATTGAATTATACTGGTAAACTTAACACATTAAATCACGTAAATGCTAATTTCTATTACCACAGATCAGAAATGAAACAATCCCCACGAATGCTATTAACACTGTCTCATAATGGTTCTAGAATAACGCGTTTAGATTTATCCAAAATTCTGAGTGACACTGACATAGGATTGAGAAACTGTGGACCAGATGAAAAGTTCTCTGACGGCCTCCGTTTATCTCGCCAGTCGCTGCTTTGCCCGACATCAAAAGACATCGTCCCGCTAACGGAGTTTCTTTCGAAATCCCTCGCGTTCTCGAGATGAAATGTGAAACCGGCGTCAGAGTTCCCCTGTATCTGAAGATCAAAGGGTTAAGTGTTTATCCCACGTGCGATCAGACCGATGTCCGGTGATTGGCAGATCATCTCGCGTGAGAAACTAGGTAAACAAATCAGGGCTCGCTGCCTGTTATGCTGGCAGGTCACGGAAATTGGTAAACGTTTGTTTGTTTACATCTCAAGAGAAAAAGGGCGTGGATTAGATATGAGTAATGCAGTCAGAAATTTGCGTGGTTTGGCTTAGCAAATGGTAGACACTAAATGGGAAAGCAAAGGCTGTCAGATTTTTGTATCAATATTTACAATGTACGTCACAATGGTGTAATGATTCTCTTCCTCGCTGCCTTTGACTTCCCTTATTCAAGAGCAATAGGTAGGTTCCCATTTATAGCTGGCCGGACTGAGGTTTTAATCTCGGAACCCGATTACTGTTCCGCGAGAGGATTAATGGATATGGGATAACTCCAGTAAATATGGGTTGACCTCAGTGCGTCTTCAAATTGATATGATTGGCATCATTGGGTTATGATCCACCTTCAGTGGATATCGATTGGCTTCAGTAGTAATACCTCTAAATTGGTACCTGCCATTCGAGATAGGTATTTGGACAGGATTAATTCAAATCTAGATAGCGTCGATTCACACAGCCATATCGACCAGAATCTAACATAATCTGGAAATCTGGTTTGGTTTGGTTCAGTTTTAAAGACTATCTTCATTGCACATGGACAACTCCATCAGTGCTCCCATCTCCTCCGTTAGATCACACAAGGAGGATCTCAGTACAGTGCACGAACTCCGTAGCACCGGCGAGAATCCCGATGTGTGTATATAGGAATCACACATTCTATAAATATTTTTGTGGTGGGTAGGTTTCTAATTCTTAAATTGTGCCAGGTCAGCGGCCTCACAGCCTACTCTTTACGATTTTCATCTGCTGTGGAATTTTTAACGTGCACAACTTGCACACGGGACTTCCTATTTTTCGCCCATATCCGAGAAGGCTAGGCATCCGATCTCACTACCCAGGAGACCAGGGGGAAGTATGACATCAGTATGACCACTGGTTCTGAAAAAAAAAATTTCAATAAATTATATTTGCGCAACTGGGAATCGAACCCGGTACTTCTAGAATTCGAGGCGGACGCCTTACCTCTTAGCTGCTCCGAATCTCCCCCCCCCCCTCTTTCCCCCAATGTAGAAATCTATGACTTCTATACTGACAGATTTGTTTTCAGTCACGAGTTATTTCCACATACCTGGCAGTGCAGAACAGGCCTATCAACTTCAGGTGCACATTTCTCAGCAAAGTGACAATGTTTTATATTTTTATATTGCTAGAACGGTTGCCAGGCGACCTTTGTCTTTACTGACTGTGTGTGGTACACCACTCTGAGTGGAGACCTCCCAATGTGTCCGTAGAATTTTGCTCCTTTCTCAGATGGGTCCTGAGAGTTCCTCTATAAATGCTGAGAAGGACATCAAACCTTCGGGTATTTTGTCCATTTTGGCAGTCATGGTCGATAGTTACACATGAGGGCAAGTTCGGGCACAATGGGCTAATCACCTGTTTGCCAAGTCACTTCGATTACATGTCCTGCCCATGGGCCTTGTGCACTTGGGTCCCCTCTACACCTCGTTTCACGGGGTAGGAAGAGGTTCCGATTATGAGATGAGATATTGCTAGAACGTGCAGTACCAAAGTTGAATGGCTCCCACAAAAGTTGGGCTGCAAATTAGATGCGACTGAAATCTAAAAGGTGCGATTGAGTTTTCAGAAAGAATGTTCGTCCAGTTGATTCATTAGTGAAACTTATCGATCAAGAAGATCGATTTCCTCATTTATTTCGAGAAATTCAGCCAGATTTATACAATGAATGAAATCCTCATCCCGTACTTAAGCCAGAAGAAGATTCATTTGAGGACATCATCATCACCAGCTGCGTTCTCCACATGAAGGTCGGCTGAAATAGATCACCAACATTTTATGTCTCTTGTCTTCGAAGATGCACTGAGATATACTCTTTCCTGTCCATCTCTTGATGTTCTCTTCCCACTTATAGCGCTGTCTTCCTCTTGGACGTTTACCTTCAACTCTGCCTTCTATTATGGTCTTCAGTGTCCGGTGTTATGTCTGTTTACATCACCAGAATATTTTAGTCTTTTTAATTTTGATCTCCTTCATTAATTCTCTTTTCATTCCTGTGTTTTCTAGGACCTCTTTACTTGTTTTCTTCTCTTTCCACAAGATGCGCCCCACTCTTCTGTATATCCACATCTCAGAGGCCTCAGTTCTTTCTTATAGTTGCCTGTTCATTGTCCATGTTTGGACACCATACAGCTTCATACAGTTATTTTAGGACATTAATTCTCAAACAAGTCTTGTATCTGATAAAAAGTTAGTTTCTTGGGCATTGAATGGCAATTCTGTCTCAGTCAGGTGAGTTATTACATCATATACACAAGAAATGCCGTTCTCACAGCCATGAAAGATTCTCAATGCGATACACTTTTGTTCGATCTATTGATTGTGTCGTTTATCAGATGGTCCAAAAACTTTACCACGGCTCAGCCATCGAACATTTAAAAAGTGTCAGATTGTCAGAATTGCAGACGTTAGATTCTTTCTTCAACTCAACAAAGAGTTAATGAATGGACACTCTTCTACTCCGCATACACCATCATCATTCCTTTTCGTTCCCTGTGGAACATAGGGCAGAAACAGTTGCTCTCCATCGATTTATATTCTGGGCAGTCGTTTTTAGCTGTGCCCAAGTCATTCTAATTTTCCTAGCCTCCTCTTCAACAGTTCTTCTCAAAGTTATCTTTGACATTCCCACTCTTCTTTTCCCCTATGGGTTCCAGTCAAGGGCAATTCTGGCGGTTCTTGATTTTTCTCTTCTGAGTGTATGACTCCGCATAATCATTCAGTAAATGTTCAGCAGTCAAATTATTGGTGCCACCCACATTTACACTCATTGGTAGTTCCTATCTTTAGCTTGTTGAGTAGGTGGTATCCCAGTCTGTTGTGGCCTGCGCGGAGTCTGAAGATTACCACTTGTTCTCTTCTGCCGAGCTGGTAATATGCATCATTTTGTGGGTGTTCTGGATGCTGTTCTTCCCACTTGTTCCTGTATCTGCTGTCGATAAAACAAAATGCTACCCAAACCAGTGCTGCACATGAATACTTTGCTGCAGGCTTCCTGCATGTGGGACCAACTGCAGTTATGGTTCCGTGCTCCATAGGGAGCACAAGGAAAATAATACTTATGAATGATACTAGTTAATCTAATTTGCTGAGGGAGACTGAGCACCAATGGGTTTGCCCGGAGTGCAGTGATGTCGATTCTGATCAACATAACAATCTCTTTAATCTCGGATATGGAATGTCACTTTTTTTTTTCTTTAATGCACGAAGCTCTTCCTTTGTATTGCTGTAGATGTCCTTGCATTATCCTTAAATTCTACTGTAAATCTCTTACATCACTTCTTTCTCCTAATTTGTCACTTCTGCACGTAAAACTACCTCGCTGCTGTGTTTTCTTGACATTTTATCCTTAATTTGGTGCCGTTGATTAATGGTCGTTTCGCTCCTCCCGGTTGAATGAGAATCAAACAAGAAACAGGAGATATTGACAAATGACAGAAAGATTAGAAAATAGCCGACTGGGTCGATTCTGTAATAGGTTGTGATTGTGTTTTGTTAAAAAAAAAATCAATTTGTCCTCCTCCGCTTTGCTCCCTGCTCGTATCATCGTGTTTCTTCTTTTCGTCATGTGTCAGTTTATCACACTTCAGGTCCTCAAGGAGCGTAGGCCTCAGCAAACGTATGCCCAGTCTTCCTAGATAACATTTCCCGAAGATGTCGGTTAGTTACCGAGTAAACAAGACTTGACTGCTACTTCCGTTACAGCTGTCAGTGGTTCACTGTTCTCACATGTGATTTTCTAATCATCATCATCATCATCAGCACCGTTGAGCTCACCAAGGAGCATAGGCTTTCAGCAACGTTAAGTCAAGTCTTCCTGTCCTGTGACATGAGCTCAAGGTCCTTCCATGTCTTGTTCATCCCCTGTATGTCTGACTTCGGTTCTCTTCTTGTGTTCATTGGTCGCCCAGTACCTCTCTTTCCATGGGGATTTCAGAACAAGGATTGTATTGTAATTCTATCAACAGGTTTTCTCAGTGTGTGTGTCTTATCCATCTCCAGCGTCTTCTTCTCGTCTGTTGTTCCACTGACGCTTGTCTAGTTCTTGTCACCAGTTCCACATGATTGTTCTTGACTGCTTCAGTCCTTCTATTCTACACAAGCAGGTTAGAAGCATTTTGTTTTATGTTTTTGTTGTTATCCATGTTTCACAGCAATGCAATAGGCGTGACTTGACATTTGAATTGAAGATTCTGTTGAACATGACTTATTTTGATCTCCTTATATTTCCCAATAGAATGAAAGCTCCACTTGCCTTTTTTAATCTTATTTTGATATCGTTGTCTGCCCCCTCCAACAGTGTCTATATTACTGCCTAAATATATCTATACTTCTACATCTTGTAGAGGTGTTTCTTCAAGTGCAATATTGTTATCTGTTCCTGCATTTATTTAAAAAAAATTATTTCTTCATCTGTGCTTTTCATTATTCATTCCTCATTTTATCTTCATTCCTCCATGCCACTCATGTCCATGTTTCTCTTTTACTGGCAGGAAAAAACGGGGAGGATTTCATCCACGACACGTGCATCCAACAACGGGAGCTATTCTCGTCGGAAGCCACGGACACCCTCCCTATAACATCGTTACGGTGAGGATAAATCACGTCTTGTCTGTTATTGTGTCAACTTAGGACTCCCAGCAGGTTCGATCCCCGTTGTTCTGTCTTTATCCGTTTGCTTCCTTCTCTCATCCCAGAAGAATGAAGGATATTCTGTGGGAGCAGCAACGAATAAATAGATGTCTTAGGAGAATAAGTTAGGAGAGAGCATTCTCAGCTACTGTTTATCGCAATTATCATTAGTATCATCCTGAAACCTGTTCATTCCCTGTGGAGCATAAGGAATGCCACTATAGTTCGTTACTGATATCTATTTGTGCCCTGTTATATGAGCATCCAGTGGTTATAGTGCTTGCTTCTCGACGCAAAGTTACCGGATTAGAAACTCTCTGGCGTCACGTTCCAGTCCATCCATCTGTAAATGGGTGCCTGACTCTGCTTTGGAGTTAGGGAAGGCAAAGGCTGCGAGGAAGGAAGCTGGTCGCGTGCCCCCCCCACCTTTTAAAGCTGAGAGTTAGTATAGTGAAGTCTCTAACACTTCATTTCCCATCGATAGTGTCTGCTGTGGGGCTGCCTTCACCTTTACCCTCTTATGTAGCTCTGCCTTCACCTTTACCCTCTTATGTAGCTCTGCCTTCACCTTTACCCTCTTATGTAGCTCTGCCTTCACCTTTACCCTCTTATGTAGCTCTGCCTTCACCTTTACCCTCTTATGTAGCTCTGCCTTCACCTTTACCCTCTTATGTAGCTCTGCCTTCACCTTTACCCTCTTATGTAGCTCTGCCTTCACAAGTTACACTTGTGCTGTGTCCTGGAATACCTTTACCCCAGATCTGTCAAAATTAAGAGTCACGCCAACTTCACGATTTTTATGTTTATTTTTTAAAGAATAAATATTCCGTTTAACCCTTCTTGGGTTATAATTAGTATATAAAGCGTAGTCAGTTTAAGATATTTATTTTGATTTCCGATATCAAAACATGGCATCATCTCCTCACTCAACTCAGTCCAAATAGAGTAGATCAAAAATATAAAATTGTGTGAATGTATATGCGTGTGCTCTCCCCGTTTAAAAAAAAACCCAAACAAACAAACAAAAACAATCTCACAACTGCTATGTTGTTAACAAGGTGGAAAAGGGTGAGATTGGTGTGGCCGGGATGACACCCAATCCACCAACCATCTGCCATCATCAACACGCATTACGACACCCCCACCAGAGCCTCACCTTCCCGCCACACCATCACTGGTCCGTATACTGTATATTAATTTTTGTTCGTGTTATAGTTATTGTTATACAGAATTGACATCATTGCATTCCGGGCAGACCCATAGGTGCTCAGTCTCCATCAGTTTATGTCGAAGAGTGTGAATGCTAACTGTTCCTATAGCTCGCTGGTTGTAAACACGACGGATGCATCCTCTCATACGTCCATCTCTACTAGCCTTACGTTTGATGCCAAATTCCAACAGTCTTAACCTTGATGATTCATCTATTGCAGTGTCATTCTCTAACAGGCGATTGATGCGTGACGCCATATGATGATGGATGGTATCCGCATGTCTGGTTTTGTGTAGTGTGCAGATGTGTTCAGTCAAAACAATGTTCATACAAAAATAACAGGGCAAT
Source organism: Oreohelix idahoensis (assembly GCA_024509875.1). Taxonomy (NCBI): domain Eukaryota; kingdom Metazoa; phylum Mollusca; class Gastropoda; order Stylommatophora; family Oreohelicidae; genus Oreohelix; species Oreohelix idahoensis. The sequence continues at coordinate 15,031 of JAMPIV010007012.1, read as the reverse complement.
CCACATAGGACGTCAGTAAACTCACGACGTATAAAGTCAATGATTCTTGAAACAGCCGTTGACGTTTTTCTTCATTATTTATTGTGGACGCCACAGTGACAAAATGGTTACGCGAATATGTAGACACATCAAACAGTCATTATCACAGCAACATTCAATACAGCAATAGACGGTAGACAGCATTACAAGGATGAGTCAGATGCATGTTATATTTCATAGTGCTGTAAATGTAGTCAGGTGAAAAACTCCATCCTTTTCTATAACAGCCAGGAGATAACCAGATGTATGAGATCAGTTCACTCTCCTTAGTCTGACTTCAGCAAGACAGACACGTCTGCCGAAGTATAAATAATGTCCTCAAAAATATCCTCTAGATAATAAAGGTTTTTCAAACCTAGTTCAGGTAACCAAGTAGCAAGTAATAGTCCTTGGGACCTGCATCAACCGATGCAGCACAATACAGCGACATGTGAGCTAGGAAAACATCTCGTGACGACGACTTTCGAAGACAGGCTATGAACCAGAAATCGTTCACGACCAAAAAATCGATAGAGTTAATGAAAAAGTCAATTTACCTTGCTTTCATGAAATACACAGAAATATCACGCCTCCCGGCATGTGCAAATACACTAGAGGTATTATCCCGAATAAACGAAATATCCATAAGAGGACTACACATCCCTGACAGAACAAAAAATAGCGGAGATCCCCTCTTCAACGAGGCATCTCTTTCGCCATTCCAAATCGCTCACCCCACTAGTGGTGGGCGGAAACCGATCGACCAAGAAGCAAGGGACAAATCATCCAACAGTTGGACCTCATCAAACTTATGCATTCTATGACATAAATTTCAAGCAGTTGTCCTTGCGTTATTGGTAATAAAAATGATGTTGCGAGAATTTATCACGCAACAGCGATCATCAATTGTTCTCATTATATCTCCTTTATCCATATTTAGTGTCCCCACTATGGGTGCTCTTGATGCTAGTCTGTCAGCTCTTTCATTACCACATCCCCAGCATGACCAGGACAGTATATCCACACCAGCTCTTGTAGACTGGAAGCTTCTATGAATGTTTTCCATTCATGCCGCAACCAACTACTTTGAACCTTCCAAAGCGTGGACCGAGAGTCTGACACAATGATAGCCTTTGTTAATGAAGTTTCAGATATCCACCTTAAGGCTGCAGTAACAGCCTCGACCTCCATTATCATGCTGGAAGTTGTTATCTTGTAAGCCCTGCTATGTTCGGCGACGATTCTGCCCTGCACCCGAGCAGAGAAGCCCCAACCGGATTTCTCACCACGGATCACAGACCCATCTGTATACACAACGGCATCATCATCGCCGGAATGATCATGTATCAGTTGATTAATTTCCAATTCTGCTTTTCCATTCCGCCAATTTCTACACTCTCTGCCAAGGCTGATGATGACATGCTGGTAGTTAATCCAGTTCTCATCTGACATACTCCACTCTTCCCTCTTGAATATATTGTCGACTGTGGCCACCTGTTTGATCGTTGTCTCTGCCTGTGCCATCCATGACATTCCTCTCTTTATTCTTGCTCCCTTAATGTGAGCTATGTTACCATGCAGAGGGTGCCGTTTGTTTGTGGATACTCGCATATAGGCTTTTGCTTGGGCCATCGCATATCTGGATTTAATCGACAGCACTCCAAGCATCACCCCTAGTGGGCCGATGGTCAAGAAAATATGGGCCTAACACCATATTCCCAATATGCCCCAATGGGCGTGTAACGGGATCCTTTACCTTTTTTTTTACTCCAAGCATATACCTCATTGTCACAATGGGGGTATCTCGCGTACAGCCCAAGACTATGCGCATCCCTTCATTCTGAATGCGTTCTAGTCGTTCACATTGTGTTACTGACAGCGTGAGTATTCCCAGCCCATACTCAATGACCGATATGACTAGCTGTTGATAAAGAAGAAATAGTAATCCCTGCTCCAGACGCAACGCGGCCATTATTTTCAGGGCTGCTAGACCTGTCCTGCATTTCTGTGTGATGTGTTCAACATGGTACTTATACGAGAGCCCGCAATCAAATGTAACTCCGAGGTATTTCAGCTTTTCTTGCCTTTCAATCTCCATTGAGAGTAATATCTGGGAGGTCCGCTTTCACAATGGAGTTGTTCAAGGAGCACCACATCACGCAGGCCTTGTTGGAATTGACTTTGGAGCCAGTTTCCTCGCACCATTTAGACACCTCCTGTAGTGTCCCATTTATGCTGTTAACCATTTCTTGTCTATCAGAGCCAGTTCCAACTGGAAATATAAATTAAAATTGAGGAAGACGTGGAAAAGCCATGAGCTGATGGCACTTAACGGGGCGACTTGCCATGTGTTTGTGAAGGGCTATGTTCATTGTCTACTGCTTCCCTCTGGCGTGTCGTGAGAAGCTCCTAAAACTGTTCGTGTTATACACTGTTTTACAATATTGTGCATTTCTCTAGGTCTGTCTACTCTCAACACCTGTTGTTTACAGTTATGGATGAATCGCATGCCCGCAAATAATCTAACATCGGTTTTCTCTGTTGGTCATCCTTCCTACATTTTAGTAGGAAATCCTCTATATTATTGTATTACTATATTCAACTTGAAGAGAAACCGTTATTGACATAGTAAGCCATTGTATGTTTCTACATTGTAAATGAAGCATTCCCTCTCCTCATGGGGCATTTGAATGCCCTATGCAGCTGGCACCCGTTGCAAGGAGCCTGTACTAACGCATTTATGTGCCCCTCTAGTGCGTGGTTTCTTTAGCAATGTGTTAAACATGACGAGGTTGCACAACTTTATGTTAGGAGCTTCTCACCACACGCCAGGAGGAAGCAGTACACACTGAACATAGCCCTTAACAAACGCATGGCAAGGCGCTCCGTTAAGTGCCATCAGCTCATGGCTTTTCCACGTCTTCCTCAATTTTAATTTATATTTCCAGTTCCCTTTTCCATGTGTTTTTCGGTCTACTTCGGCTTCATTTACCCCTGGGCTTCGAGAACAAGGACTGCCTTGTAATACAATCAACAGGTTCTAAAACATTTTTCATCAAGGAAAAGTAAAGGCAGTCCCGTGGCAGATACTACCGTAGGGGAGTGAAGTGTTCGAGACTTCTGTATACTAGGTTCAGCATTGAGAGGTGGGGGTAACCATTTCCCTTCGTCGCTGCATTTTCCTTCCCTAACTGAAGAGCAGCGTAAGGTACCCATTTACAGCTAGGTACACTGGAGCGTGTCGATACCATGAATCGAACCCGGCACCTTTACTGTCAATCAGACGCTCCCTCATCAAGTACGTCATACTAATTCCCAGGGGTCTCTGGGCAGATAAGGAAAGAATATGAGAGACTGTTCCCTCAGGCATTTCGTAAAGGGCGACTAACACGGTTGTGCTTTGGGCTGTTAACCTCATCATGGGAAGCTAATGCTACAAAAATTACTGCAGAAACAGCATGCGCCTTAGTGCAGGATTTCAGCACGGGGAGGGGGGGGGGGGAGCAGCTTCAGTGGTGGGCTTATTGCTCCATAAGGGGCGACAAAGCAGATGACGTTAATAATGTTGTTATTAACATTGTCTTTTATGACTTTGATTTTTAATGTAGTTTCTACACATGAAGAACTGAGAAAGGGCATTTGGTCATCACCAGTTCCTGGAAAAGCTCTGCGGAGATATCGTCAACAGCCTCAGACTGACCACTTCTTACTTTGAACATATTCAAGTTGGCGTCTGAGTTTGAACGAAGAAGAAGAGTAATAAGAAGAAGATAATGTAGATTCTTTCTTTCTCAATGTATTTAATTGTACTACAGACGATTTCAGTTTTATCATCGAGTTCTTTCCATTAAATTTGTTTTTATCAGTGTTCTGGGTGATCCTTTTGTGTATGGAAGATATTTGGTGTCTTGTCGTTGGATACGACAAGTGCCAGTGGAACAAGACATGAGAAGAAGATGCTGGCGATGGATAGGATACACATTGAGGAAACCTGTTGATAGCATTACAAGGCAGTCCTTGTTCTGGAATCCCCAGGGAAAGAGGCAGCGGTAGAGCAAAACATCACACGGAGACGAGAACTGGATACAGAAGTGAACATGATGAGGAAGACGTGGAAAACTTGAGCTGATGGCACGTGACACAGGAGGACTTGGCGTGTGTTTGTTGAAGGCCTATGCCTCATGGGGAGCTAAAGGGTATTGAATGATTGATTGTCATTGGGTACATTATTTTGTCATGCGTCTTTTTTTTTTAGTGTTGTGTAGATCTTGATTGATCGAGTTCCTTCAAGTGGTTAAGGTTTGTGGACACCGTCTCCCTCTCTGTTCTGTTTCCTTCTTCTTCTAAAGTAGGGCCTTAGCAGATATTGCCATAGGGTAGTGTAGAATGAAAAAAAAAAAAACCACACAAATAGTGATACGTCTTACTGGGAGAAAGGACAAGAAAAAACCTACGTTGTGGCCACAAGGCCTTCGTCTTAGACAGACAAACGAAAAACAGAATGGAAAGAAAGTGAGAATTAAGTAGAGAACATAAAACTATACAAATAAGAGAAAACACTCCCTTATGTGTGTCACGTGTTGGAAATAAAATGTCTGCCACTGAACCGGAAACCGGAAGTGGATACTAAATTCAAAGCATAAATAAAAAAATAACGAAAACAAGGACTGGAAAACTGAGTGAGGAACAAGTAATATTAATTTTAAAAAACGGAGAGGAATAAATAAGGAGAGAGAAGATGAATAAAAAGTAATATTAATTAAAATTTTTTTTTTTTAAAGGGTGATCGCAATCTTGATACAAATAGGACTAGATAGAAAAGGATGCCTCAGACAAAAGAATACTAGGTGTTCAAACGATGGGGTTTAAGGCAGCCCATAAGATTGATGAGGCGTTGTTCAAGGCGGAGCCGACTGTTGGCGTCCGAGGAACAGGATCTGATAGCTGTCACCTGGATGTCAGTGGCACCGTGGTGGCTAGGGCCATTGAAGTGGATGGCTACATGTGTGGATCCCAACCGAGAAATGTCGTAGAGGTGTCTGCAGAATCTATCCCCATGTCGTGTACCCGTTTGGCCGATGTAAGTAATATTGCAACGTTTGCATATAGTAGCATAAATGACGTTCCGTTACTCGCATGTAAAGCCATTGGTGATGGTGAACGTGGCTTTAGGAAATGACACTGTACGTGTTTGGATTACATACTGGCGTGTCTTGCATCGTGTCCGGTTTCATGGCTGGGTACCAAAATGGCCGCTGTTGACAATTTTCACACGGCTGTGGACTAAGAGGTCCCTCAAATTTTTATCTCGTCTATATGCCAACAAGGGTGGCTCACTGAACACTTCCCGCGCCACTGGGTCTGCTTGGAGAAGAGGTAGGTGGCGATAAAGGATCCTTTTAACAGCAGCGCTGTGGGGGTGATAGGTCAATATTAACTTGACTCTATCACAGGAGATCGCTTTGTGTGGATTTTTAACAATGGTATAAGCGCCGTACCGTTCAGAAAGCAATGGCAAACTACTGAATGAAAAAAATTGCCTAGAAAAATCACAGTCAATAAAAGCTGGGGTTGATTGCCACGTCCTGTAAAGGATAAGCAACTAACTTTAACTATCAGAGGAGGTTTAGTGGCGGGGTTTGAGGGCCTGAAGACGTGAGATAGGGAGAACACGCTCTAGTCTAGGGCAGAGGTAAGAACATCATCCGGATACTGTCTCCTGCGGAAGAAGACCAACATTTCCTGTGCTCGGCATAGAAAGTCGTCATCGTCTTGGCATAACCAACGGAGGCGGTGAAGTTGGGAAGTGAAGTATTAGAAACTTCACTGTACTAGAGGTTCAGCTTATTTTATGAGGTGGTGTGACCAGTTCCCTTACTCATTGCATTTTTGCCTTCTCTAACTCCAGAGCAGAGTTAGGTACACGTTTACAGCTGGGTAGACTGGAGGTTGACCCTACCAGGCTTCGATCCCGGAACGCAGTGACTGTGACGAGAGAGGAAATCGCCATAACCGCTTAGCCGGTCGGACGCCCTACTTCTTCAGCTTCTCATCTTGTCATATTGACTTGTTCTCGACTCCTCTTCTTCACCTCCCCTCTTTCTACGCATATTACGTCTTTTGTTAATGTTTGCCCTTGAACTCCGTGTACAGAGCGAGCGCCTGTGGCAGTCTTTTGTGGAGTAGGATAGCATGGGGATGATCATTAAGCCGCTATTCTGGCATGTTTTAACAATGTCATGACATTATCTCCTCGCCGGGCCTAATTGTGCCTTTTATTTTCCTGTCCTGGAATAGAACAGTGGTTCCCAAGCTCCTGACCGGGTTGGAAGGAAAGTCCTCAGGTTCCCCAGCCTCGCAATGATATGTCATTGGGCCGAAGGGCTGAAAGACCAAGTGCCGCTGGTTAAGAAAAAAAAAAAAAAAAAAAAAAAAAAAAAAAAAAAATTTTAATATCGCAATGCCATAAACACTTAACTGATTTTATTCAATAGATGAATAGGCCAATATTAAATAACACCAGTTGTTAATTATTTGCCAGATGACAAGGAAATTGTAAGGTAATAGTAATGAAAAATAAATTATACATGCATTTATTGGTTACACACGTACTGGTTACATACATATTGGTTAAGTACTATATATTCGTACACTTCAATGGTTAAAATTACAAAATATTCAATGGGAGCCTTGTGCTTGCATTTCGCTCACAAGATTTTCAATATTAGGCTTCACAGTAGTTAAAGACAGTCTCAAAGCTGGTTCTACTTGCAAATGGTGTCTTTGTTTTTATAGCACTAAAAACGTAGGGAGATCAGAGCAAAATCAAAGCACTTAATACCAAATCGATAACGCAGCCGCGGACAACCTGATAATGCGCCACGGACCATAAGTGGTCCGCGGACCACAGGTTGGAAACTACTGGTGTAGAAGACTCATGCCTCATTGGTTTCTGACCAGATGGCGGAAGAATTTTTCTGAATCATTTTATATACTCAGTACGGTTGAGTTCCAATGTTTCTTTACTGCTGGCTTATTTTTTGTAGATAGAAGGGTAATGACACTTCTATCACAAAGGGGGTCTTCACAAGATATTAAGATAAGCGAAAACAAAGCTACCTCTACACCTCACGGTAGAAGGGGAACGACTAACTAAGTAGAAAACAAAGCTGCTTTGGCTGAGCACGTTAATTCTAGAATCTGCCGACCACTTTTGTGAAGAATTAAGCAATGATTAATTTCAGCTTGTTAAGCCTCCACCTCTAATTTACTCAGTGGAATTCTTATTATTCTCGTATAGCTCTGTTTAGAGTGTGTGTAGTAAATTGACTGAGACAAACATGCAGTACATTTAAAAGGATTAAATTGAAGTTAAATTTGTAAAATTACAAATAACAAAATTTAATAATCACTTAAGTTTTAACAGTTTGATAATAATTTAATAGTTTAACAGAAAGGATTCATCATTGATTGATGATAGAATTCTTATGAAGAAAGTTCACTTTGGAAGCTTATGTATAGAACTTAGCTGCCGATGACGGTTATGCTCCTCCTGATGGGTTGGTTCTTTTTACACTACTCACGCTCATCGCTGGTCAAGGTTGTCAGGTGTAGCTCGTTTCCCAGAAATGTCAGGGAGAGTCTACAAAGTTGGTCCCTCATCTTAAAGCTTAGGCCACTGTTCCCTTCTTGTTCCAGAGATAGTACTTTCTGCTAGTACCACCAATAACTATGATACAGAATAGTAACAAAACGCTCTTCTGAGTATTGCGTTTCCCGACACATACTTATGTGTCCCCTTTCTTCTATTCTACCATCCCATTTATCTCAGAATTTACCCGTGATGAGAATTAAATTTAATCCCCCAGGATAAAACTTTCTTTACATTTAAACTGGATAGCTTTAGCTTTACATTACATTTAAATGAAAAGGTTAATAGTACAGATAGAATATGTTTACATTTACATTTCCCCTGATTGAAAAGTGTTCACAAAATAAATTGAACACGTTTTCATTTATGTTTACACTGATTTGAAAAGTTTGAAACTTCCATTAATTTTAAAATGTATATATTGACATTTACACTGGTTTGAAACTGTAGGTATTATAATTAGAATGTACATCATTTCTTCATCTTTTCCTCCCTGTTCCATATGGGACCTGGGACTACTTTATGCATTTAGTTCTGTTTACGAAACTAGCAATAAAGCAATCACCAGCCCTTGGCAGTGGTGTTTCAAGAAATCATCATTCTTTACGCTGAAGTTATCAGTCTCAAATAACTAGGACATCCACTAGCGATTTTCACATATTGATATTCACATGGTAATATATATAAATGGATAGCACAGCCAGTGTATTGTGAAATTCTGTTCTTGGATAGCACAGCCAGTAATATTGCGAGATTCTGTTCTTGGATAGCACAGCCAGTAATACTGTGAGATTCTGTTCTTTGTGGTATTCTATTTGTGGACAGTACTGTGAAGTGTCATTGTGGTATTCTGTGCATGGACAGTACTGTGGAGTGTCATTGTGGTATTCTATTTGTGGACAGTACTGTGAAGTGTCATTGTGGTATTCTATTTGTGGACAGTACTGTGAAGTGTCATTGTGGTACTCTATTCGTGGATAGTACTGTGAAGTGTCATTGTGGTATTCTATTCGTGGACCGTACCATGATGTATCAGTGTGATATTCTATTTCTAGATAGCACTGTGAGGTGTCATTGTAATGTTCTATTCGTGGACAGCACTATGTGGTGTCAGTATGATATTCTATTCGTGCGCCAACAGTATTATGAGATTATTTTTTTGGATTATAGTGCATTTAAATATGCTATTTAAGTCCGTTTGTGGATAGCATGGTCAGTAATACTGTGAGATTCTGTTCTTGGATAACACTGCCAGTAATATTTTGAGATTCTGTTCTTGGATAGCACAGCCAGTAATATTGTGAGATTCTGTTCTTGGATAGCACAGCCAGTAATATTGTGAAATTCTGTTCTTGGATAGCACAGCCAGTAATACTGTGAGATTCTGTTCTTGGATAGCACAGCCAGTGTATTGTGAGATTCAGTTCTTGGATAGCACAGCCAGTAATATTGTGAGATTCTGTACTTGGATAGCACAGCCAGTAATACTGTGAAACTCTGTTGGATAGGACAGCCAGTAATACTGTGAGATTCTGTTCTTGGATAGCACAACCAGTAATACTGTGAGATTCTGTTCTTGAATAGCACAGCCACAATGCAACCCACGCACCCTTTAGCTCTTTCAGATATGGGTACACCACTGTAGAGCAACGTGTTGCCATCGAGATCCATGACTCCTTGTCCTTTTTTCTTCGTTTCCGTTATAGCCAGGATTTCTAGTTTTGCTTTCCTCATCTCTTCCACCAGCTCCTCTTCCTTCCCATTTATACTTCTTGTGTTCCAAGTTCCATAAGTCGTAGTCCGTAGTCCGTTCCAGTTCGTCGCCTTTAGAATCAGTCCGGTTTTCTCTCTTGTAGTTCGCGTAATCATGATTTAAAGCAAACAGGTGATTGGCCTGTTGTGCCTTTGCATGGTGGAGGGGCTGCCTCCTTACGGCCTCCATGCAGGCCGCCCTCCTCCTTTTTCATCCGGGCTTGGGACCGGCATTGGCGGAGTTTGTCTCGGAGCACATTATGGTTGTAAAACTAAAAGAAGGAGAAACCATAGTCAACCTGGTCATAGTGTATGGGCCAAATGAGGATGAGAGAGCAGAGGTCAAGGAGGAATTCTTCGAGCTGCTTCAAAGGACAGTGGATGACTGCCTAGATGAAGTTATTATGCTCGGAGATTTTAATGCCAGAGTTGGAAATGACCATGCTAGATGGGGTGGAGTTATCGGAAGATATGGAGAAGATACTCTCAATGACAATGGAAAGCGACTCCTTAGATTCTGCAGTGAGCAGAATCTGATCATTACAAACACAAAGTTCCCCCATAAGCGCATACATGCATACACTAGATGTGAACCAACCAAGAATGAGAAGTCAGTGATCGACTATGCCATTGTTCGGAGAAGCTCATTCAGATATGTCCGAGATGCAAGAGTCTGGAGGGGGCCAGAGATTGGAAGTGATCACTACCTGCTAACAATCAAACGAACAACTGAAAGAGTTGCTCAGCCTAGGAACTGCCCAACATCACACAAGAAACCAAGTAAACGAGCAGGAGAAATGAGCATTAGGATCTACAAGCTGAGAGAGCCAGAAATTAAGACCAGATATCAGGGGCTTATTGCTACAGCAGTGAGCAACACAGAAGAACGACCTGATGACTTGGAAACCCTCTGGAATAAATTCAAGGATATCATAAAGACAGCTGCTGCAGAAGCATGCGGTGAAGTCCGACTTGGGAACCAGAGAAAGAGGACACCTTGGTGGACAGAGGAAGTCAAAGAGAAAATAAGAGAGAAGGAAATGGCATGGAAACAATACTTAGGAGCTAAAAACACAACAGGACAAATGGAAAAATATAGAGAATATGTGACACTCAGAACAGAAGCAAAGAACAAAGTGCTAGCAGCAAAACAGGAGTCCTGGGAAGAATTTGGAGAAAAGCTAGAAAAAGATGCACAAGAAAACCAGAAAGTGTTCTATAAGACCCTAAAGAACATGAGGAAAGAAAAACAATGCCCTCTCAAATTTATAAAGGACAAGCAAGGCAAATTGCTTACTGCCCCGAAGGAAGTAATGGAAAGATGGAAAGAATATTTCTCAGAACTCCTGGATGGTGAGCATGGTGAAGCATCAGAAATGATAACCACTAGCACAGAAGAGAAAACCAATGATGGTGAAGATGACATAAAGATGGAAGAACTGAGGGCAGCACTAGAGAAAATCAAGATGGGCAAAGCAGCAGGGCATGATGGTATAACACCAGAAATGGTTAAGTACATGGGAGCATCAGGCGACCTATTACTCTTAAAGGTCCTACAGGCAGCATGGTGCAACAAGACCATACCAAAGGATTGGGAGATTGCCATCATAACACCAATTTTCAAAAAGGGTGACAATCGACAATGTGGAAACCATAGAGGCATATCCCTTCTCAGTGTCCCTGGTAAAATCTACTCTAGAATCCTAGAGCAGAGACTCCGACGCCTAGCTGAGCCACAATTGGATGAGGTCCAGTGCGGATTCCGAGCAAACGGAAGTACTCAAGACCTAATCTTCACACTCAGACAGCTGAGTGAAAAGGCTCTTGAGTATAAGAGTGAGATCCATCTTTGTTTCATAGATCTGGAAAAGGCGTTTGACAGGGTCCCCTGGAGCAAACTTTGGGACTGTTTGGCAAGGAAGAATATTCCAGCACCTCTGATTCATGCTATACAGAGCTTCTACAAGTCTTGCAGAAATTATGTGAGGACAGCAAACCATAAGTCAGAAGAGTTCAGGACCACCACTGGTGTAAGACAAGGTAATATCCTATCACCTTACCTCTTCATACTCCTTATGGACGATGTCATCAAGGCATGTAAGGAGAGAACAAGAAAGTATTCAATGGGGTACTGGAAGATGAGACAGGTCTATATTTCGGAGCTGGCATTTGCTGATGATGTTGCCCTGATTGCTAAATCAGAGGCACATCTCCAATCCAACCTGCAAGTCTGGAAGGAAGAGCTGGAGAAGAGAGGGATGGTCATAAGCAGCTCTAAAACAAAATCCATGGTGATATCACGAGAAGAAAGAAAACATCAGATTAAGTTGGGAGAACAGGTCCTGGAGCAGGTCGACCACTTTAAATATCTCGGAGCTATTATAGACCGAAAGGGAGGCATCAAAGAAGAGTTGGCCACTCGAAAAGCAGCGGCTGGGAGACTTTTTCAGGCCATAAATCGTGGATTCCTCAGCAAGAAAGAGGTTGGTAAGAAAACGAAGATGGCTGTATACCGCTCCACTTATGTCCCAGTCTTGACATATGGATGCGAGTCGTGGGCAATGACTACAACCCACAAAAGCCAGATCCAAACCTCAGAAATGAGGTATCTGAGGAAAGTGGTTGAAGTAACAAGAAGAGACATGGTCTGCAACCAGACGATCCGTCAAGGCCTAAAATCCCATCCGCTGCAGACCCAAATAGAACAGTCCCAACTAAGATGGTTTGGCCATGTCTGCAGAATGGGAGATCGGCTACCACGACAAGCATGGGAAACAAAGAGCCAGGGATCCAGACCTCCAGGACGACCCAGAGTCTGCTGGGAGGACAACATTAGACAATCTTTGAAGGACCGAGGACTAGAATGGAACCAGGCCAGGAAGAAGACAGCTGATAGAATGGTCTGGCGCTCTCTCTTCCAAACCTCTACACCTCACGGTAGAAGGGGAACGACTAAGTAAGTAAGAATAGCACAGCTAGTAATACTATGAGATTCTGTTCTTGGATAGAACAGCCAGTAATACTCAAAGATTCTGTACTTGGATAGCACAGCCAGTAATACTGTGAGATTCTGTTCTTGGATAGCACAGCCAGTAATACTGTGAAATTCTGTTCTTGGATAGCAGAGCTAGTAATACTACGAGATTCTGTTCTTGGAGAGCACAGCTAGTAATACTATGAGATTCTGTTCTTGGATAGCACAGCTAGTAATACTGTGAAATTCTGTTCTTGGATAGCACAGCCAGTAATACTGTGAGATTCTGTTCTTGGATAGCACAGCCAGTAATACTGTGAGATTCTTTTCTTGGATAGCACAGCCAGTAATATTGTGACATTCTGTTCTTGGATAGCACAGCCAGTGCATTGTGAAATTCTGTTCTTGGATATCACAGCCAGTAATATTGCGAGATTCTGTTCTTGGATAGCACAGCCAGTAATACTGTGAGATTCTGTTCTTGGATAGCACAGCCAGTGTATTGTGGAATTATGTTCTTGGATAGCACAGCCAGTAATATTGCAAGATTCTGTTCTTGGATAGCACAGCCAGTAATACTGTGAGATTCTGTTCTTGGATAGCATAGCCAGTGTATTCTGAAATTCTGTTCTTGGATATCACAGCCAGTAATATTGTGAGATTCTGTTCTTAGATAGCATAGCCAGTGTATTATGAAATTCTGATCTTGGATAGCACAGCCAGTAATACTGTGAAATTCTGTTCTTGGATAGGACAGCCAGTAATACTGTGAGATTCTGTTCTTGTATAGCACAGCCAGTAATATTGTGAGATTCTGTTCTTGAATACAGCCAGTGTATTGTGAAATTCTGTTCTTGGATAGCAAAGCCAGTTAATTGTGAAATTCTGTTCTTGGATAGCACAGCCAGTAATATTGCAAGATTCTGTTCATGGATAGCACAGCCAGTAATACTGTGAGATTCTGTTCTTAGATAGCATAGCCAGTGTATTGTGAAATTCTGTTCTTGGATAGCACAGCCAGTAATATTGCAAAATTCTGTTCTTGGATAGCACAGCCATTAATACTGTGAGATTCTGATCACCCGTTTGCCAGTCACTTCGATTACGGAAACAACAGCAAATGGGTTGATTTGCCGTTGCCCTAAAGACGCCACTAGGCGTGATGGGAAACAATGGCAAAGAAAACCTATCTGCTGTTGCCCTAAGACGCCACTAGGCGTAATGGCCACTGACTGCTTTGACGGTCGGTGGGTAAGGACGGAAGAAGAATTCTGTTCTTGGTTAGCATAGCCAGTGTATTGTGAAATTCTGTTCTTGGCAGATGTCCTGTCCCTGGATACACATCCAGTGTGTTCAGAATTTCATAACCTCTAATATACCCAAGGATCATTTCATAACAAACACATGGTCTGTTCTACAGTTCTCCTTATCATTTTCACCTCTGATGTTACAGCCACCCCCCCTCTCCATGTGCTTTCTTGGGTTACCTCTGCCTCATCTGCCCTGGGGGGTTCCAGAAAAAGAACTACTGCCCTTGTAATGCGTATGAACAGGTTTACACTCCTCAGTGTGTGTGCCTATCCATCGCCATCGTCTTCTTCTCATCTCTTGTTCCACTGGCACTTGTCTAGTTCTTGTCATCAGTTCCACGTTGGTAACCTTGTCATACCATTTTAATCCCTCTATTTTACGCAAGCACCCATTTATGAAAGTCTGTAGCTTTTTGGTTGTTGTCTTTGTTGTTCTCCATGTCTCAGAGCCAAACCTATTGTTTGACTGACTTGACATTTGAGTTGAAGATTCTTATTCTCGTGTTGGATCCGATTTCTTTTGATCTCCATATATTTCCCAATGCAATGAAAGCTCCTCTTGCTTTTTGTATTCTTATTTTGATATCACTGTCTGTTCCTCCAACTTTGTCTATATTGCTGCCAAAATATGTGTACGATTCTACATTTTGTATTGGTGCTTCTTCAAGTTCAACCCTGTTAGCAAAAAATAAATTTGATTCTCAGTTATGTTGACTTTCCAGGTTGAAAATACACATGGATAAGTCAAAGATAATGAGAATAAATGTAGTAACCCTAACAGGGTTGAACCTTGACCAGCGAATACCCGGAGCATTACTCAAGTCGACCTCCATTACACATATTTTTTGTGTCAGCAATCTATGACATAGTTGGACGGGACAGACAGCGAATATCAAAAATAAGAATATACAAAAGAGCAAAGAAGAGCTTTCATTGCATTGAGGGAAACATATATGGAAGAACAATGGAAGAACAATACGTATCTCCAACCCCGAAATAAGCACATCTTCTCACTCAATATGTGAAGTCAGTCAAACTATATGTAATGAGCTCTGCGAGACAAAGAGCAAAACCACAAAGACAACCAACCAGAAAAGCTACAGACTGTACACACTCCTGAGCACTATGCAGGTACGGCTAGCCGTAAGAATAGGAAGGGATATAAAAAATGGTATGACAAGGTTACCAACGTGGAACTGATGACAAGAACTAGACAAGTGCCAGTGGAACAAGAGATGAGAAGAATACGATGGCGATGGATAGGACACACACTGAGGAAACCTGTTGATAGCATTACAAGGCAGTCCTTGTTCTGGAACCCCCAGG
>JAMPIV010007011.1:25000-64017 GCA_024509875.1 Oreohelix idahoensis | reverse complement strand
CAAAAGCCTTTTAGTATTTTTGGGCCAGACACAAACCACAATAATTATTACAGGTTTGTTCTTTAACAGGAGCCCAGGGAGTTAGTGATAATTAAAACAATATTTGTCACCTTTGTATTCTCTGAGAGGAAATTGATATTTTGTTATATAATTGCTGGGTTTTGCGTCGATTGTTCTTCAGTCACAAAAGGTTTTTGACAGTTAGAAGAAACTTGTGCAAAGCTTAAAGACGCTTGTTTCTAACAAAAAAAATTTAAAATCTAGTTAAACATCTCTCTACTCTTTTAATTGACTTTTCAGAAGGAGGAGTTCTCATGTTTGTGGAGAGGAATTGACAAATTTTCATGGGAAAAATTTTTTTACCTTAAATTGTTTTTTCATTAAATTTTTCTCTACTTTTTAGGTTATCATAAGTAAAATTTTTTTTCCAGGTACATACTTATGCCTATTTTATGTTTGAGAGGCCTATTAGTTCGTTGCGCGTTTTAGAGCCTTAATTGCCGGAGTAAAACGAGCAGCGATAAGTGTAACACATTATAAGGTTGGATCACGGTACTCTCAACATGAAGTAAATTTTTTACTATTGGTTTTTGTTCTCGAAAGCTAGGTTCTCTCGAGCTGATTCTCTTCCCCTGTCTCGTTTTCTTCCTTACTAGTTCTCTAGTGTTGTTAGCTTACTACATCTTATTCTTTGATACAATTGGCAGATTGAGGGAATAAAGAAAGGTCACATCCTGAGGCTGGAGCGAAAGATGGCGCAGGATTAGAGCAAGAAGCTGCAAATGACGTTTGTCAACCAGGAAACTGGAAATTTTATGACGCGGAGCAACGGAGAGCAGAAGCTGCGAGGAAGGAATGATGAAGGAGTAAGAGCAGAAGTGGAGAGGAAGGAAGAGGAGGGGAGAGCAGAGGCTTTGGAAGTAGGAGAGGAGAAGAGAGGGAGCAGAGCTGAGAGGAAGGAAAGAGAAAAGCTTGGAGGAGAGCAACAATTAAGGAGAGCTCGATGAGAATCACAGTAATGATTCAACTTGAGCCCGGCAGATTAAAGGCGAAGAGAAGAAGCGGGATCTACTTCATAATTTTTAATGAATCATGGGCTAGCATTCTATCCAGAACGTCTATTGGGAACAGAAGAAATTGACGGAGCAGATATGAATTGCTGCAATGGAACGAAAGAGAGAGTGGAGAGAGGGAAAAGCGATCAGCTCATCGTAAGGCGTCTGTTAAGGCTTGTCAGAGAGTCGGGGCGCTTCTACTTCGAATACACGGGAGCTGCGCCGTTCTTCTCCCCAGTCTACAGTCACAATGGGATCTCTTCTAAACACTCAATGAAGTTCTTTGAAACGCCAACTAACGGCGGATGTCTTTTCGCTATGCGGGAAATCTTTGTTCTAGTGTAGTGTGGTTTTTGGATTTGTTATTTGTTATCCGTGCGTTGCACGCATGTTGAATCCCTAGTGTACTGAGATGAGGGTCAGCTATAGAAGGCTCCTGATGATTAAAGTTTATGTGAGTTACAGAATTGCCCCTTTCTGCTACCATCTTATGCCCTCAAAAGGACTTTATTTTGTAATATGTATGGTTAGCGTGTTTAATGTCTAGGGGTATGAAATGAGATGTGTCGGTAATTTAAATATCTACTTGACACAAACATGAAAAACACTTAGTCTAATAATAAATAATGATAAGCTCTTCATGATAAACTCAAACTTAACACGGCTTTAGTTGTCTAAAATTTATAATGATTTTTTGGTGATTTTGATTTGTGCGTACTATCGCAGACAAAAGTTTTCTTATGTGGTCACAGTGAACGTATATGAAAAGCAATATGTATTTATACAATAAAAAAGTGCATATATATGTTGCATAATCAAATGAAAAATGTCTGCTACTGCCATCCTGTGTCTTATATAGATAGTTTGGTTTTTACATTTGGTTATTGTTTATACTCACTAATTACTGTGTCTTTGGAAAAAAATAGTCTGGATGTTTAGTGGGGGTTGGTGTGCATCAACGCCCTGAATTACTTTGATGTTTATAATGTTCATTGTCTTTGAAGATTAATTGGGACTACGTATGTAGGATAGTAGTGTTTTGTGTATCAATTCAGGTGATTTTACGATTACTTTATCTGTGTGCGATCAAGTTGGACGAATCCCAACAAGCAGGCCAGGTATTTCATCAGTTATCTGGCCTGTAGATGTGTTGCAATGTTCAATAGATTCGAGAGGCCCACTACTCACAGTAGCGCTGGTAGTCTAAAATGATAGGGGTGGGCTGACTTGTGAAGTGATCTATTTCTTCTCAACGCAAACATAGTTTTTATTTTCAATGTATCCTGTTTTATTAACGAGTAAGGGGACTAACTGAAATCTGCATTGCTCTGTGATTTAGATAGGTCACTTTTAGCTGAGATAAACATTTGTCTTCTCGAGTGTTACTGATGTATCGAAGTGCAGTTAGAAGGTTGAGCGAGTTGGTCACTTTTGAGCGGAATCTGTGAGATCCCCCCTGCGCGATCATGGACTTGTCTTGCTGTTGGTCGGTCGGTTTCCTACCGGCACCACTGACTAGTGGACGTGAGCCGATTTTGGAAATGGCGAAAGAGATGCACATCTCGTTGAACAGAGAGGGATCTCCGCTATCTGTTTGTCTATCGGTCAATCGGATGATGTAGTCCTCTTAATGGAGTATTTCGGTTTAGTCGAATGATAAATACCTCTAGTGTTTTCCCTCAACCTGATCATGGAAGGCGTGTGATATTTCTGTGTATTTATGAAAGCAAGGTGTAAATTGACTTTTCAATTAACTCTCATCGATTTTGGGTCGTGAGCGATTTTCGATTCATAGCCTGTCTCGCGAAATCCTCGTCCGCCACGAGTTGTTTTCCTAGCTCACATGTAGCTTGCATTGTACTGCATCGGTTCGAGTTGATGCAGTGTGTACCATGGGACCACATTACTTTGCTATCTTTTGTAAATGACTAGCGTTTAGGAAAAAAACCTTTATTTTATCTAGAGGACTATTTTTTTTTGAGGACATTGGATTATTATACTTCAGGGGCAGGACGCTTGTCTGTATCTGCTGACAGTCAAATAAGGAGAGGTGCAACATTGATCTCACCCCCCCCTTACATTCTGGTTATCTACCTTGAGCTGTTATAGGAGAAGGATGGAAAGTTTTCACACCTGATACTACATTTATCAGCCACGTATGAAATTATAACATCGCATCCTGACCTCATCCATTGTAATGCCTGTCTCTACCGTCTATTGCTTGTATTGAATGTTGACTGCTGTGATAAATTGAACTGTTTGATGTGACCTACATCATTTTGCACGTAACCTATTTTTGTCAACTGTGCGCGCTTCCACCTCAATAAATAATGAAGAAAAAGTCTACGGGCTTGTTTTCAAGATTCATTTGATACTGTTATTCGTCGTGAGATTTTACATGACCGTCCATATAGTCGGAAGTTGCCACCCCTCTGTTCTGTTATTGGTTGTCTATCGAACATCTTAGTTTTTGATTGCATCAGGGAACTGAACATCATTTTACAACACTACACAAAAACCAGACCATGCGGAGGATACCAATTACATCATCATGATGGGCATCCACGAATCACTGCGTAGGCATCCACTCTTGTACCTTCTAAATAAAGACATCTAGCACTAGCATAGTGCCATACCCAGAAACTCTGATAACCACAAAATTTGTGCCAGTGTGTCAACCAATCTGCCTACTGCATGCACCAACTTTTTACACATAACAGCGAAAAAACACACATAACAAAGATCAGGGTTCAGATCTCCTCTGACCAATACAGCACATTCTACATCTGGTGGTTTTCAACATCAAAAGATCCCTCCCCGAACTAATAGGAATCTGAAAATATATGTTCATCTAGTTTTCTCGTCGCATCCGCAATAAGATAGATAGGTAATGGCTATGTGTCTACCACATGATGTCTTGCTATACATATTAGAATCTTGTCTGGCACTAACCCTTGCTTGCAGATATATGTGTCAATATTATTTGTATGTCCCCCTAGCCCCTGGTCTGGGTGCTGAGGCGGGGGTCCTAAGAGCATAAGCACTCGCTACTTGGTTTTTCGTAAGTGCTAGATTTCATGATATCATGGCCAGTATCAGTATCCAATCAAACAATGAATACAATATTCATGAAGAAGCTATAAATGAAAAAATTTTTTTCAATCTCTATATAGACACGATTACATAATTAAAATAGGACAACACTAGTTACGTCTTTTTGTTAGCTAAGCAACGACTCCAGCTGAGCTGCCTGGTGGATTAGAGAAGCGGCCCACTGATACTAGTTTAAGATCTATTTCCTGGAATCCAATGACCCTTCCTTTGAAGCTAGTTACGAACCGCTGGTGCTGGTCAAATGGTGACGGTAGACTTCTTCAAAAATGGTCCAATTGCTTTCTAGTGATTCTTTCTACTCAATATAAAATATTCTGTGCCAAGTCAAAATGCGGACTTCAGGCCTATACCCTTTCAAATTATATCGCAAAGACTAAAAATGTTCAAAATTTCTGGTCCCGTCCTCAGTCTAGTGGACGTTTGTATTTTTCTCGTCGGGTTACTGTCTTCTCGGTTACGCAACTTGGCTTTATTCCACTCAATAATTACAGACTTGGTTTTGGACGATGACTACCAAGAAAAAACTACACAAATTTTGAGTCTGTCCCTCTACTTCTAAGATTCTGTGCTAAGTTATTTTTAGCTAATATCCTCACTCTACCCTGCCCCTTATGTCCATCACTTGTTCAGTATTAGGTTTTTGTCATTTTTTTTTGTTCTCTTTAATTAAGGATCTGTCAAAATGAACTTTAGTGAAGAGATTTTCGTGTGCACAAAAAACTGTCTGATAGTCTGTATTGCAACAAATACAAGTCTTTGTAAATAATTCTGTTGTTATCTGTTACCGATTCTGTCGTATATTAAATAGCATGATCGATTTCTTCAGATTAAGATGGAGCATATCATACTAGATATTTTTTATTTCTCCTAACACTCGAGATTATTAAGAAATAAAACCTACTTTTCTCTCTAAGGTTAGTTGTTGAAATTATCGTTTTTGGTTAACCTTCGTGTTCACGCTCTTCTCTGTTTGAGCTACGGATTGCAAAAACTAAAACAATAAATTACCGTGATATAACGATCCAAGAAATTTGAGTCTGTTCTAACAAGAGCTCAACCGATGTAGTTTTTTTTTTGGTCACCATTTCCTTAAATTGTTGTCATAATTGTTGGGCGTATAAAGTTTTTTTACTTTGTAAAATCATACCATCGAATTTGTGTGTCATTCTAGAACTTTTTAGATTCAAACACGTGTTTCAGACCGCCACATTTTTTTTTATTTGATCCTCCGTTTCCACCCACGTCTAAAAAGATTCGTTCGTTTTGTCTGCATTGTATAACTAGTTAGTTTCAATGGCGCTAGTTAACGCGGGCTGGGCGCGAGATTGTATCAGCGTTATCTTACGATATTTTTATCCCTACATGTTATTTTACAATGTTTACTTTAAAAAATGGAAGGCGCATGATGATGAATTTTTTTTGCGCGTTGCATCTCTCGTAAATTTCACCACACATAGTATACCGTCCTAGTGCGTATCATAAAATTGAACAGAATTATCGTAGTAAATAATTTGCACGATGTGGCTCGCCAATCTGTAACATGGCGGTTAGAGAGTTACCAGCTTGACTGTGGGTACTTAAACTCTCAACGTTCACTGTAAAGTGCAATGCTTGTTACTATGATCGTATTTAGACAACATGCTGAGGACCGAGATACAGTCATGTTTACGGTCATGCTGAAGATAGGCCTTGCTAGAGCGGTTTGAGATGAGGTCACCACCACCACGGAAAATGTTTCTGCAAATATTTCAGGAATCAGAGGAACAGGGACTACGATTTCTTTTATGATCGATGCACGGATAGCATTTTATTGTCACGCAGTTGTCTGGACTTAACGCTCTGACGGGTTTTCTGGAGCTCAAAAGTGCACAATAGTGTTCTAGAATTATTTCTGTGAAGTACCTCTTTTCATTTATGAGGGACTTCAAGGAAATGTTTCTTGTTGGAACAGGTTGTTAAACGTCCCATACATTGTCGAATGACACCCGTAGATTTGATTGGCTATCTTTTGACTGGATACAGCGGGGGCAGTCTCTAGGCTTTTACCCCCGAAGTGACATTTCTCCTCAAGAAGCGATCGCGTATAGGAAATTACAGATGGCCGAAACCTTACCAGCAACTAAACGTAAACCCACAGATGTGCTATATCGATATAAACAAAATCTAGAGCAGTATCCATTTCTCCCAATCACTTGGCTCTAACATTATAAAACCAAACGAGGCCGTACTGATAATAATAAGAAACAGAGGGGGACCTTCCCCTAGGCAAAAATCGTAAATTACTATCAAAAATACACACAGACAGCCCCAAAAATAATACCTTATGATTCTCTAAGCCCAACCAAGCCCATTCGTGGGACAGGCGCGGCCACCAAGGTCAAGGATCAAAAGGGAAGCGATCCCACTACAACCTGTGGATACGTTGATGTATCAGAGTGGCAAACAAAACGCTCAGGTAATATAAACAGCATAAGGAGTGTGTTTTTGTCTTTAGTCTAGACTTCGATAAAGGTTAGAGTCAATGTCAGGGATTCTCAACCTGAGGGGGGGACACGGACCCTCCAACGTTCGAGGACATCGTGTACTTTTGAATGGGGTACCACTATACTTGTATTGATCTCGCTTTGACACATTGACTAAGCTCTTTGTTGTGATTGTTCTCTAATCCGGCACCCTAGGTGTGTCAAATACGAAGGTTCAGGAGCAGAGGAAAACCGTCAAATCTTTTAGTTGGTCCACCAGTTTTCAAGACTTTGATGGCACCCGGAACGCTTCCTCCTCTATTACCGCCATTGCTGGTAGAAAAAAAACTATGATTTTGTCCAGACGAGTGTTATTAAAGGCGGCCATAATGATGATTCCTATCTATCCAGTTATCCTGGGAGTGTAGAGTGGTGTTTGATTGGTGAAGACCAAAAGAGAGCCGTGTATCTTGAATATTATGTTGGCAACAGATAACCACTAGGGCAAGCCCAAGAAGATAGAAGCTGCAAGCCGTGACGGCCAAATTTGTTTGCTCGAAATGAAACTGATGGAAAGGAGGCACAACAAAAGAAATGTGACCCGCTACTCTTGGAGGCTCTGCTTTAGAAAAACTGCCAATGAGCTAAGGACACCAGACACACCTGTGATGGAGTGACATGCTTTTCTAAGGACCGGCGTATTGTATACGTGTATCTGGAACGGGCAACCGGGACACGGGGAATTACCAGCTCCCATCAGTACCGAAGCTAGAGGCAGTAGTACAGAAGCCAGGATTCTTAGAAGACACGCTGGGGCATCTCTTCCCATTTAGAGGTCATATGGGACCAAAAACGCACAGCGTTTAGGTATCGTTCGTAAGTTGTTTATTTGAAAAAGGCCGTTGGGGGAACAATTGGTTTTGTTTGGATGTTCTGTGCTACATTGAACATAACGGGGCAGAAATGGATAATCTTCTGAACAAAGTAGTAAAAAGTCAAACATTGAACTTCCAAAACCGATGGGCATATCAACCTAATGACAAGAAGGTGTACCGTGTTCATTCATTGATTTGACATGGTGTCAAGGTTGACCTTGGACGGGAACATTTAATGTTGGACGACGGATGGTTGACGTTCACTGGACTAGCCAAACAACGTTAAGTTTCATATTTTAAATTACAGTTTAATTCGTTCCTTAAGATAATCTCTTAGTGGTAACGTCAGTACTAGTTATACATGTGTACATAACAATGGCATCCAAGTAAACAAATGAGGCAGTTATAAAGATATGTCAATCTTCCACTGTCCTATGACCTTGGCAATGACGGAGAACCTTGTCAGGTCTGTTATATCATATAATGTTCCGATACTACGTATCTCCTTTTAGTACTGGCCTCTTATTTCAACTCAATGAAGAATAACAATAATATACTTTTCTGCCCACGACCTTCGTGGCATCATAGCTTAGATATAGCAAATACTTGAGTCACCTCTGCTTTGCGGGGTACGTATTCGTAACGGCCGAATACTGATTTTATATCATAAAAATATATATCAAGCCAATCCTGGATGATCCTAACGTCGAAATCCGTCGGCTTTAAAATTCATATAATAAGTTTCAAGTAGGACTCCATTTTGAACCAATACGTCATTGGTACAACTAGACGTCTACATGAGAACGAAAATACATTGTTATCTAAAATCATACTTGCTTCTCTTCCCAAGAAATATCACTAGAATACTGTTGACCCGAGTCCTCATCTTCTTAACAGACGGACGGTCATACACAATACAAATATACCCGCAACACGGGTTCGAACGCCACGAATCAATCGACTGATTCTTGGGCACTAAACTTCTCAACCCCAGCTATGACGTAGACTGACTGTCTAGATACACGTGCGGTCTGCATAACCCCCTATACGCCTTAGTGCACAATCGTGCGCTAATGAAATCAAACTCACCAATCTTCTTCTTCTTCTTCTCGTTCGCTGTTGTTTAGAAATGTCTACACAAGAAGTCCGGTTTTCTGGATGTATGTTGCTGTGGTTGAAAGTTCTTCAAGACTCCTAAACTCACCAATAAGACTTACTCTCATGTGAGTCGGTGCGCAAAGTTATTACAGAGGTAGGACAACAATTTAATAATATGATACTACCTTCATCTGTAAAGGAGTGTAGAGGTCTACGAAAAGGGCTCTACAGATTCCTTACCAATCCCCCCCAAAAAATTAATTCTATTATTTAATTTTTATTTTTTTCTTTAATACTCGACACTAGAGGTGTGATTCAAGTTTACAAGTAATTGACCATTTTACAAATATATCATGATAAAAATAATCAAATATGAAATTCCAATCAACTCAAATGAACAAAAGGTATGCATAAAAGCATACATCCACAATTGACCACCTTTGGTACAATGTGGTAATGAAATGGAAAAAATAACAATATTTAGACATATTGAATTAAAACACAATTCCTTAAACCGCAACGCAAATGAAAAGAAATGATGAGAAAAATGGGGAAACCAAATGAATAAACAGAAAAGTGATGGATATGTCTTTAAAAATGACAAGTGAAAAAAATGAATAAAAATGAAAATAATACCAATTTAAACACTGTAATAAGATCAACGCACTTAACCGTTTTGTCTCCTAAGTCCCATTTTGTGGGTACTAATTAAATTTACCAATGTTAAATTAATGTGCTTAAATTACAAATATTAATAATCGATCATACTAAATGATTGTATAGTTAATTACATTACTCATTATGTTAAAACTAACTAAGTATCTAAGTTTCAATAAGTCTAACTAAAAAAAATAAAAAAAAATTAATTCGTTTATTTATTAACTTTAATAGATGTTAGTTAGTTCCTTTTAATAACGAAAGTGCCATTTTTTCCTGTTAGTGAACAGTTTTTGTCGTAATATAACAAAGTTCACGTTCCACGAAGAAAAAAAATCGAAGTGTTAGAAATGTCATTTCTGTGAGAAAAATATAATACTTTTCCAACGTTTTTTTCTCTTCAATGTCATAATTAAGTGACTTTTTTATTTTCACAAAGATAGTCACATAACTTAACGGTTCCATGTTATTTTTTTGATACATAAGCATTTGTATATTTCGCTTGACTGAATGTTAATTGACTCTTATACTCGAGGTAATACGATGTACAAAGTTTAACAATCGACCGAACTTCTGTCCATGTTGAAGTTTCAGTTTTTTTTTTTTTTTTTTTTTTTTTTTTTTTTTTTTTTTTCAGTTTTTGTTCTTTTTTTTTTTTGCGTATTTTTTTTTTTTTTATTTTTTTTTTTTTTTTATTTTTTTTTTTCGGAGCATTCTCGTTTTTTTTTTTTTTTTTTTTTTTTTTTTTTTGCTTTTTTTTTTTTTTTTTTTTGTGTTGTGGTTGTTTTTTTTGGATTTTTTTTTTTTTTTTTTTGGTTTTTTTTTTTTTGTTTTTTTTTTTTTTTTTTAATTTTTTTTTTTTTTTTTTTTTTTTTTTGTTTTTGTTTTTTTTTTTTTTTTTTTTTTTTAGGTAGAGAGATTTTTTTTTTTTTTTATTTTTTTTTTTTTTTTTGTGTGTTTTTTTTTTTTTCTCCCTTTTTTTTTAAGGGGAAGGTTTTTTTTTTTTTTTTTTTTTTTTTTTTTTTTTTTCTGACTTTTTTTTTTTTTTTTTTTTTTTTTTTTTTTTTTTTGTTTTTTTTTTTTTTTTTTTTTTTTTTTTTATTATTTGCATGCATTTTTTTTTTTTTTTTTTTTTTTTTTTTCTCTTTTTTTTGTTATTCTATTGCGTACTGCTAAATTCGATTCATTCGGACATCTCGACAAGATGTCAGCGAGAACATTCTGTGTGTCAGGTATGGATCGAATCGTGAAATTAAATGGTTGTAACGCGATCGCATACCTAGTAGATTTGGCAGATTTTACGTCCTTTGTATTGAGTGCAGTAAGAGCTTTTTGGTCTGATTCCACAATAAAGTGTGATCCAAGCAGGTATCTCTGAAGTTTATTTATTGACCATACAAGCCCGAGAAGTTCCTTATCTAAAACTGAATAATTCTGTTCAGTTGGAGTTAACTTCCGTGACACATAGAGAACTGGATGCAAGGTGACATTATATTCTTGTAGTAAGACACTTCCCACGCCGTAATTAGAAGCATCGCTGCGTAATACAAATGGCAAATTCTCGTTAGGTAACCTTAAAACAGGATGATTAGAAAAAAATTTCTTTATGATATCCAACGCGATTTGATGTTCGTTAGACCACCGAATCACGTTAGCTGCACCTTTCCTAAGTAATGAAGAGAAAGGAGCAGTAATGGACGAAAGATGTGGTATGAATTTCCCATAGTATTGTACTAGTCCTAGTAGAGATCGCACTTGTTTCTTTGTTTTAGGTGTGGAGATGTAAAGGATTTTGGAAACATTACTGTCCTCTGTGTATAACATACCGCGACCAATACGGTGTCCCAAAAAAGAAATCTCGTGGAAACCCACAAATGCCTTTGATGGCTTAGCAGTTAAGTTATGATTTTGTAACGTGGACAGTAATGAGTTTAATCCTTCTAAATGTTCTTCCCATGAGTCACTGAAAAGACAAATGTCGTCTATGTACGCAATGACGTTGGGATGATGAGATAGGATTCGACGCATCATGCGTACGAACGTGGCAGGAGCGTTAACTAACCCAAAAGGCATAAAATTCCATTGGAATAGGCCCCGGGGCGTCGAGAAAGCAGTGAGTGGTTTTGCCCTTTCTGTCAATGGTACTTGCCAATAGCCTTTTGACAGATCAAACTTAGAGAAGAAAGTAGAATGAGATAATTTCACTAATAAATCTTCTAAAAGCGGCAAAGGTTCAGCGTCAAATTGTGTGACTTTATTTAATTTTCTATAGTCTACGCATAGACGAATGTTATTATCCTTCTTTCTAATTATCACCATAGATGAAGCATATGGTGACAACGATGGTTCAATTATTTTTAATCGAAGCATCTCATCTAATTCCTTTTCGACCTATCTCTAAAGTGTAAAGGTATGGGATATGGACGAATACGGATAGGTGTTTCATCAGTTAGGAGAATATCATGCTAAATAGCTGATGTATGACCTGGAATGTCAGTGAGAACCTTATCATACGTTTGAAGTAGTGATGAAACTTGTTGTCGTTGATCAGTCGAAAGAGAAGAAGAAATAGTGACATCATTCCAGTTTTCCGTGGAATGAAGAGGTACAACTGGTATGGGCAATTGTACATCTTGAAAAGAAGATTCTTCTTCTTGTATAACTGACAAATTAGTATAGTTGTGAATATGAGGAGTAGGATCGTCGGTCGCTTGAAATACTGATTGTAAATAATCAGGACGTGAATAATACTCTTTCAACATGTTAATGTGAAAGGTTTTGTGTTTTCCGTTAATATCCACGATGTAGTCGACATCGGATATTCTTGAGATGATCCTAAATGAACCTCTCCATGTGATAAGTAGACGATTATTATGTGAAGGCAGTAAAACAAAAGCCTCGTCACCAGGAATAAGCTGGGAGTTTCCTCAGGTATATTATCTTCGACCAATAAATCATGGATTAAAGACATAGGTCCGCGTGGTTGTATGCCAAAAACCAACTGGAAGGGAGAAAACCCTGTTGCTTGGTTTTGCACTTCGCGATACGCGAAGAGAGCAGCGGGTAGGACCCTGTCCCACTCCTGAGGGTGATCTTGAGTCATCTTACCCAACAACTGCTTAAGTGTCCTATTCTGTCTCTCAATTAATCCATTCGACATCGCATGGAATATAGAACTGAGAGATCTATCTATACCCAATGTCTTCATAACCTGAGACATGGATTCGGAAATAAACTGGACACCATGATCCGATAGGATCTTACGCGGAAAACCAATGCGTGAAAAGATCAGCATTAAAGCTTCTGCAACACTTGCAGATGAGGTGTTTTTAAGAGGTATGGCCTCAGGTCAACGCGTACACATATCGATACAGGTGAGAATATGTGTATGTCCTCTTGCAGATGGCAATATAGGACCAATGATTCTATTGCCATTTTATCAAATGGTCTAATAGGTATGTCCGCAGCTTGGATAGGAGCATCATGATACGGACCCCTTACTTTAACTTCCTGACATGTCACGCAGGAACGACAAAAGATTAACATCCCTATGAACGCCAGGCCAATAGAATGCGGATAGCACTCTAGATTTGATTCGGGAAAAACCCATGTGACCTGCGCATTGTGAATCATGAGCATGTCGTAATATTCTGGGTCTCATAGCAGACGGGACCAGAATTTGTGAACGCACCAATGAATCTGTTTCTCTTAGTAATCTAACTAAAATACCTTTTTTTAGAGCAAATTGGTGTCTAGACTTTGCAATTGTGTTGTTATTATTACTCTTAGTCGCCAATTGAAAAAATCTCTGCAAAGAATTGTCATTCTTTTGTAAATTAGCAAACAGCTCCCTTGAAATAGGAGAATCATCATCATTACTATTATGAACCGTAGGTTCAGAAGTTGATTCACGCGACAATTCAGTAGCTTGCGCTCTGGTAACCACTGCATTTTCAGCACGAATGTGTCGCTTTTCCCATTCATTAATTTGCTCTGGTGTACACTCTTTTATACCGTGTATACAACCAAGTATCACATCGCTAACTGGATTCTGCAGAAGACAGGCATGTATCTTCCCTGAAAAGAAAGGTGTATGTAAGTTAATGATTGCTGTAGGGAAGGTTTCCACAGTTCCCCCAAATGTGACGCACTTGACCACGTTGCCTGTGGCCAAGGAGGGGTCGATCAGAGAGTTCCGCACTCCGACAGTACTGCAGCCTGAGTCAAACAAGACAGAGCAAGGAATCGAGTTGACGTATCCTCTGTTAAATTTTAAACACCCTTTCCCATGGTGAACTGATGCAGAAGTAGCTGTACAAACTGCGGGTAGACTTGGTAAAATTGCCCGCATCGCAGCGTCGTGATCGCCTTGGGCTGGAATAGCGTTGAGCATTCTTGACATGTCTTTACCTGTTCTAGATCGATACAAGACATAGCGTTATGTTGATTAACATTAGTATCATTACCTTTGTTAGTTTGTGCTTCAATTGAAGCAACATTTGAATGTTGTCGTGGTCTGCTCGACGATCTATCTCTTCGTCGCGATCGAACCTGATTATTGTTATTAAAATTGCTATAATTACTGTTTCTGCTATCATTAAAATTTGGCTGAGTCCGCCAATGAAAGTTTTCACTGTTGTGATGTTGGCGAAATGACCTATTCATAAATCTATTTCTATTTTCAGGATGATATGATTGAGATCTCCAATGTTGTTTATTATTATTACCTTGATTATATTTAGGATTGTTGTTACTAAAATCTCGAGATCTGTGAGCCTGACCCCATGATACATTAAATGGAGCAGAATGTGAGTATTGTTTCCCCTTTTGAAAATGACCAAAGTTGAAATTATTATTACTTCCCCTTTGAAAATTTCTATCGCTACTTATCGAACGATTTCTAGGGAAATTGTTTTGTTGCATGGCGAAAGCAACGGGTAAATCGTCCTTAAGTTGCGCATTGCTGACATCCATGTTAGGATGAGCGGTGCAGAAATTTTTACAATGTTCTGACATTTCTTTTATATTACCAGGTTTACGTTCATGTAGGAACGCAAGAAATGCAGGACTTACTGCTGATAAAACTTTATCGCGAAGTAATAAGTCAAAAATACCATCATACGATTTCTCTACCTTGGATAGTTCTATCCATCGTTCTAAGGTAAGACGTATTTGAGAAAGAAAATCATCAAAATTCTTGCTAGATTGCGGGAGCATAGAATTGAACCTAAGTCTGTATTGTTCCTCTGACATCTGAAATTTGTTTAGAAGAGCGGCCCTGAGAGCATCATAATCATTTTTATCTATAGAGCTAGTAGTGTGATAAACAGCCATTGCCTCTCCTGTTAGTAATCTGGATAAGTGGGTGCAATATAATGATTTATCCAAGTTGTACGATCGACATGTAGCCTCAAACCTGTCCAAAAAAATATGACATCGTCGGATGGTGGAGTAAATTTAGGCAATTTGAGATGAATCTCTCTAAAATTCTCATGTCTAGATGAAGAATGGCCTTCCTGAGTCTTTTGTGTATTACATTCACTTGACAATCTTATTCTATCAAATTCCAATTCGGCAAGTTTCAAATCATGCTGACGTTTCTTTTCATTCTCTTCTGTCTCAAGCTGAAGTCTTCTTGTATTTTGTTCAGCTATTAATCTCCTTTCTTCCATTTCCTTATGTTTAACTTCTATCTCCTTTTGTTTAACTTCCATCTCAATTTTAAGTAGTCTTTCTTTTTCCGCAGCATCTCTTTGCTTATTGTCCATCTCAATTTTAAGTAGCCTTTCTTTTTCTGCCGCATCTCTTTTAAATTTTTCTTCAGCATCCCATCTTTTCTGTTCTACCTCACGCTGAAATCGTTTATCTTCTAATTCAGCGGCCAATCTCATTTTTTTCTCCTCTTCCTCAGCTATAAATTTCCTCTTCTTTTCATCTTCCTCAGCCTCAGATTTCAAATTTTCCAATCTTAATTTCTCAGCTTCTAATCTTTGAGATTCCAACCTTTGAGATTCTTTATATTCTGTCATAGCAAATGATCTAATCTCTTCCTGAGGTTTATTAAGCGCCTTAGCTTGCTTAATAAAATAGTCTAAGGTAGACATTATTCAATATTATTATGTAATAATACTACTTAAAAGTGTTACTATAACGAGTGGTCTTCGTTCCTGTCCTAGAACGGTAAAATCAAGTCATATAATAGGCAATTATATTAATAATTAATAAAGTAATTTATAACATGAAATGGTATGAAAGCAATAACGTGACAGACAATAGACCAATACTGACACGACACGATAATCAAGACAAATGAAAACAGTCGTAGAAATCAACTAAAATAAAAATGTGGAACTAAAATAGAATGTCGTAAAAAATTACGATGACATCTACGATCCGATAATGCACAAGACAGTTGACAACACAGTGTAAAAACATATGTTTTGTAAAAAACTGAACGATAGTCAGGTTAGAAGGACAATAATCACATACAAGATACATTATGAAACTAAGGTACGAGTAAAATATCTATGAAAACAACAATTAAAACTTGACGGAACAGCTAAACAACTACTATCATAAGAAGCAAGTAGCGATCGGAACTACAGCAAGGTTTCTAGCCTTGAACCGGAATTATCGCTCAATTGAAACTTATAATTCAAAACCTACAGAACATCTGACATAAATAACTAACACATAAGGAAGGGAAACCCGAGGCCTGTAAACAGTAAATTAATATTAGACAAACATAAAGGTATGTTTTCAGGTACTCGTAAGAAATAAAGAAGTAGAACACTTGGACAACAGAAAAACAACAGACGTGAGTGGCTTACCCAGGGTTCGAACCCCGTACCTTCCGTACGACAACTCCGCCTAGCTATCAAGCGAATCACACTGACCCCACGGCCAGCTAGGCATCCCCATATAAAAGATGCTTTGCTGGCTATTTATCAGTACGAAACACACAAGATAACACCGGAAGTATACAGTGGGCAACTCAGCCCTCAAATGACGCAATCACTTCTGTTGTTCTCCTATTAACAGTATGTGTCAGTCCAAACAAGACAAAGACCTTGATACTGGGTCCAGTAAATAGTAGAAGACTTAAGGACATTAGTATAGAACAGAGGGTAGGTTTCTGGTATTGTATAAACATAAATAACTAACACATAAGGAACGGAAACCCGAGGCCTGTAAACAGTAAATTAATATTAGACAAACATAAAGGTATGTTTTCAGGCACTCGTAAGAAATAAAGAAGTAGAACACTTGGACAACAGAAAAACAACAGACGTGAGTGGCTTACCCAGGGTTCGAACCCCGTACCTTCCGTACGACAACTCCGCCTAGCTATCAAGCAAATCACACTGACCCCACGGCCAGCTAGGCATCCCCATATAAAAGATGCTTTGCTGGCTATTTATCAGTACGAAACACACAAGATAACACCGGAAGTATACAGTGGGCAACTCCAGAAACCTACCCTCTGTTCTATACTAATGTCCTTAAGTCTTCTACTATTTACTGGACCCAGTATCAAGGCCTTTGTCTTGTTTGGACTGACACATACTGTTAATAGGAGAACAACAGAAGTGATTGCGTCATTTGAGGGCTGAGTTGCCCACTGTATACTTCCGGTGTTATCTTGTGTGTTTCGTACTGATAAATAGCCAGCAAAGCATCTTTTATATGGGGATGACTAGCTGGCCGTGGGGTCAGTGTGATTCGCTTGATAGCTAGGCGGAGTTGTCGTACGGAAGGTACGGGGTTCGAACCCTGATAAGCCACTCACGTCTGTTGTTTTTCTGTTGTCCAAGTGTTCTACTTCTTTATTTCTTACGAGTGCCTGAAAACATACCTTTATGTTTGTCTAATATTAATTTACTGTTTACAGGCCTCGGGTTTCCCTTCCTTATGTGTTAGTTATTTATGTTTATACAATACCAGAAACCTACCCTCTGTTCTATACTAATGTCCTTAAGTCTTCTACTATTTACTGGACCCAGTATCAAGGTCTTTGTCTTGTTTGGACTGACACATACTGTTAATAGGAGAACAACCGAAGTGATTGCGTCATTTGAGGGCTGAGTTGCCCACTGTATACTTCCGGTGTTATCTTGTGTGTTTCGTACTGATAAATAGCCAGCAAAGCATCTTTTATATGGGGATGCCTAGCTGGCCGTGGGGTCAGTGTGATTCGCTTGATAGCTAGGCGGAGTTGTCGTACGGAAGGTACGGGGTTCGAACCCTGGGTAAGCCACTCACGTCTGTTGTTTTTCTGTTGTCCAAGTGTTCTACTTCTTTATTTCTTACGAGTGCCTGAAAACATACCTTTATGTTTGTCTAATATTAATAGAACATCTGACAAAGAGCCCGAATCGGCTTCGAGATGAACCTCGTTTGTCAGATCGACCTCCCTAACTCCCACAAAAAACATTGAACATAGAACATGCAACATGAATAAAGAAACAGTGGACATATTACGAGATAAGATGCAGCTACACGTAAAACGGTGTAATAACAACACGACGTTTTTACTTATCTCAACCGGCTAACAAAAAAAATATCCCTCGCATCCGGGACTGCATGTATGAGACATCTACTTAAAGTCCTGTAATGACCGTTAGAATTGCTGCAAGGTCCAGGATGTTGTCGCCTTGAAAGATACCATATTTCTTTTCAACCGAGTTTTGATTGTAGACTGGAGTTCGTTTCCGCTATTGAAAACTGGCTATTTTTTCAAACCACACTTTGGCCGCCATACTGTTGGAGTCGTTTGTTGTTATTTGAAAGCGTGAAAAATGGGTTTGTTGAATCTGTCTACTTGACATAACGCGAATGGATAATTTCTGAACAAAGTAGTAAAAAGTCAACTTGAACTTCCAACCATGGGCATATCAACTAATGCCAAGAAGGTGTATAGTTCATTCAATTTATTTGACATGGTACGGTTGACTAGACGAACATTTAATGTTGACGACGGATGGTTGACGTTCACTGGACAGCACACAACGTAAGTTTCATATTTTAAATTACAGTTAATTCGTTCCTTAAGATAATCTCTTAGGTAACGTCAGACTAGTTATACAGTGTTCATAACATGGCATCCAAGTAAACAAATGAGGCAGTTATAAAGATATGTCAATCTTCCACTGTCCTATGACCTTGGCAATGACGGAGAACCTTGTCAGGTCTGTTATATCATATAATGTTCCGATACTACGTATCTCCTTTTAGTACTGGCCTCTTATTTCAACTCAATGAAGAATAACAATAATATACTTTTCTGCCCACGACCTTCGTGGCATCATAGCTTAGATATAGCAAATACTTGAGTCACCTCTGCTTTGCGGGGTACGTATTCGTAACGGCCGAATACTGATTTTATATCATAAAAA
The DNA here is from genome assembly GCA_024509875.1 of Oreohelix idahoensis. Lineage (NCBI taxonomy): Eukaryota > Metazoa > Mollusca > Gastropoda > Stylommatophora > Oreohelicidae > Oreohelix > Oreohelix idahoensis. The sequence goes on along the minus strand of JAMPIV010007011.1, from coordinate 45,361 downwards.
TATATATCAAGCCAATCCTGGATGATCCTAACGTCGGAATCCGTCGGCTTTAAAATTCATATAATAAGTTTCAAGTAGGACTTCATTTTGAACCAATACGTCATTGGTACAACTAGACGTCTACATGAGAACGAAAATACATTGTTATCTAAAATCATACTTGCTTCTCTTCCCAAGAAATATCACTAGAATACTGTTGACTCGAGTCCTCATCTTCTTAACAGACGGACGGTCATACACAATACAAATATACCCGCAACACGGGTTCGAACGAAACGAATCAATCGACTGATTCTTGGGCACTAAACTTCTCAAACCCCAGCTATGACGTAGACTGACTGTCTAGATACACGTGCGGTCTGCATAACCCCCTATACGCCTTAGTGCACAACCGTGCGCTAATGAAATCAAACTCACCAATAAGACTTACTATCATGTGAGTCGGTGCGCAAAGTTATTACAGAGGTAGGACAACAATTTAGTAATATGATACTACCTTCATCTGTAAAGGAGTGTACAGGTCTACGAAAATGGCTCTACACGCCACTATTCAGCGAATAAAAACCCACTATTGGTGGCCAGGAATGAACTTTGACATTATCAGGTATGTGAAATCCTGCGCCCAGTGCCAACGGGTAGCACCCAAGCACTTGACACCCCCAGTACCCATGGGGCAAATGCCAATTGTGGGGACTCCATTTGAACGGGTTGCTGTCGACATCATTGGACCCCTGAAAAGGACCAAACGGAAGAACAGGTTCATCCTGACCTTAGTCGACACTTGCACAATGTGGGCCGAAGTTGTACCGCTAACCTGCACAGATTCCAAGCATGTCGCAGAAGCCCTCGTGCGAATCTTTACACGGTTGGGATTCCCTCAACAAGTTTTGATGGACAATGGATCCCAATTCCGTAGCCTGTTAATGGAGGAGATCTTTAAGATCTTGAGGTCCAAACATATCCACACAAGTCCCTACCATCCGGCCGGAAATGGGCTCGTGGAACGTTTTAATGGCAGCCTCACCACCATGTTACGTAAGGTGGGTCAGGAGAAACCGGAAGACTGGGACGTATATATATCGGCTGCCTCATTCGCCTACCGAGAGGTTCCCCAAGCGTCTACGGGATTCCCGCCTGTTACACTTTTATTTGGCAGACCTATTAAGGGGCCACTTGAAGCCTTATTGCGGTCCCTGACAGACCAAAAGGCTGACGAGACAGTCGTCTCTGCAAGCAAATATGTATCTGAGCTCAAGGAAAGGTTAAAGCTAGGATGGGATCTAGCTACGACCAACCTTACGAAAGCCCGCGCTAAACATGCTAAAAGATACAACAAAGCTGCAAAAGAGACAGAACTGCAACCAGGGGAGAAAGTTTTGTTGCTACTTCCAACCGGAAGCAATAAACTTCGCATCGGATGGCAAGGGCCGTTTACCGTCCTTAAAAAGATCTCACGTACTAATTACAAGATCTCCATTAAAGGAAAGGAGAAGGTCTTCCACATAAATCTGCTTAAAAAATATTTGGAAAGACCGGTGCCATCCTCCGAGCATCTCCTGGCTGTCGCCATAGCAACGGAAGACGAGGAAGCTGATGATGGTTGCATGGAGTATCCATTGCAACCCACAGAATCCTTTAAAGATGTCAAGTTCGGCGACAATCTCTCACACAAGTCTGGCAACACGGGAAGCAATCACCAAATTGGGTTGAACTGTACTACCCCATCCACCCTATAGTCCCGATTTGGCACCCTCTGATTTTCATCTATTTGGTCCACTTAAAGATGCACTCCGTGGGACAAGGTTTGAAGATGATGAAGGAGTGATTCATGCAGCGAAGAAATGGCTACATGATCAAGACAAAATTTGGTACGGGCTAGGAATACATGCACTTGTTGTGCGCTGGCATAAAGCCGTACAAGTTGATGGGGATTATGTTGAATAATACCGATGTTTACATGACATATCCATGTATATGGTGTATAAATTTCATGCTTTTTTAATAAACAGCTCCTGAGAAAAACGATGTGGTGCATTACTTTCTGAACGCCCCTCGTATTATATATATCGTAATAATATTTGGATTTGTTCTGACTTTGATTATGTCTATTAAATGTTGCCGTAACATGTGGGTTCGTAAATGTTTTCATCTATTTCGTATGAACGAATGTTTATTTCTCTTCTTAAGTATTCAATTCGATTGTGACGTTTCTCTTCTATTGAACGAACTAATAGAACCATGAAAACTTCTTGTAGTGGATCTCATCAAACTTGGCAATTAACACAAAGTCTTCTGAAGACGACATTTTCCCATTTAATATCTGAAGACATATCACATTTATGGAAACATGAATGAAATACGTGGTTCCCATTTCAAAATATGGAATGACATCACAGTCTCATGCAGTCTCAACTCTTTGACCCTGAGCGGTCATATCAACCGTTAACCTTTGTCTAATTTACTATGTTCATATATTTCCGTTGAATACTATTCTAGTTGAACTGTCTTGACATTATCACGTCACATATTATGCCTTATCGTTGGCTTTAAATTTATATTAAGACATCTTGTCTATTTCATAAAAGTACATGCTAAATCAATTATTCTCAGTTTGGCTGTCCGCGCCACAATTTAACATTATCGCTTTCAATAGCGCGTTTTATAATATACCGCGTTCCATCTAGAATATCGCGTGTAAATCTGCGTTTTAATACTCGTATCAACGCCTTCACATATACTCGGGACTCAAAGGTCCTTATTTATTATTTATTCCACTAAGTATGAAGCCTGCACACTGACGGTTGAATATATGAGTTAAGACTCAACATATATTAGTGGACTCTGCCACACATTTTCTAAACACTGCTATTAGCCCAAAGGCTACATCAATCCTCTCACTTTTCTAGGCCTAACGGGTCATCCAACGTTTTACGCGTATCCTTTTAAGCCTAGTTAGTTGAGATGTTGCATGGTGCGACCATTCACATCAAGATAAAACCAAAATGCTCGTAAACCATGCAACAATCCTCAACACTCTGAAACATGGAGAACAACAAAGACAACAACCAAAAAGCTACAGACTTTCATAAATAGGTGCTTGCGTAGAATAGAAGGAGTAAACTGGTATGACAAGGTTACCAACGTGGAACTGATGACAAGAACCAGACAAGTGCCAGTGGAACAAGAGATGAGAAGACGATGGCGATGGATAGGACACACACTGAGGAAACCTGTTGATAGCATTACAATGCAGTCCTTGTTCTGGAACCCCCAGGGCAAGAGAGGCAGAGGTAGACCAAGAAACACATAGAGAAGAGAGCTGGAAACAGAGGCGAAAATGATGAGGAGAACGTGCAAAGAACTTGAGATGATGGCACGTGACAGGAGGACTTGGCATGTGTTTGTTGAAGGCCTATGCTCCTTTTGGAGTGGAGGGTTAGGTTATGATGTTGATGAGGATGGTAACATCATAGAACTTCTTCAGGTATCATGCGTGGTGGCGTAAGTGTTCATGTCTCTCTACAACTTCCTGTCCTGGTACTATTTATCAGTTCTTTTGGTGACATCTATCCATGCCATGGTGTCAAATTGTCCACTATCTTCTGTCCTTTTCGTCCTTTATGTCTTCTTCTTCTTTGATCCTTAGCCGCCGACCGTCAAAGCAGTCAGTGGCCATCACGCCTAGTGGCGTCTTGTAGGGCAACAACAAATTGATTCCACTTTGCTCGGTCGGTGGCCATCCTTCGTACAGTGCCCCAACTCTGGTTCATTCTTTGCATCTCAGCCTCCACAGTCCTCCGCCAGGTTGTTTTTGGTCGGCCTCTTTTTCGTTTTCCTTCAGGGGTCCAAAGCATAGCTGTTCTTGTGATGGCATCGGGGTTTCTTCTGAGGACATGACCAACCCAGTTCCAGCGTCTGCGAGCTATGATGGTGTGCATGTCCTCTTGCTTGCTACGAGTAAGCAGATCTTGGTATTCGGCCAAAAGATTCGGTGAATTTTTCTTACGCATGTTGTGTGAAAAGAGGACAATTTCGACATTTCCTTCTCTGTAACTCTCCAGCATTCCGCACCATAGAGAAGCACAGAAAGCACCCAGCTCTGATATAATCTTAATTTTGTGCTTGTGCTGTATTGGGAGGACTTCCAGATGTTGTTTAGGCTAAAGAAGGCTGTTCTTGCCTTATTCATTCTGATGTTGATGTCTTTGCCTGCCCCGCCGTCTGATGTTACTATGCTTCCTAGGTATGTGAAGGTATCTGTCTGTACCAATTGCTTATTCCTTACTGATATAGGCTCAGGGTTGCTCACATTAAGGGTCATGACCTCAGACTTCTTTAAATTGATGTTCAAGCCCACCTGTTGGCTAAACTTATTAAGTCTATCCGTTTTTTCCTGGATGTGTTGATGTGAATGTGCTAGTAGTGCAATGTCATCTGCATATTCCAGATCTTCCAATGTAGAAAATGTTGTCCATCTTATTCCTCTTGGACTGCCCTCTGTTGTCTGGCGCATCACCCAATCTATGACTGTTAAAAATAGAGTGGTTGATAAGGGGCATCCCTGTCGCACTCCTGTCTTCACCTCAAAGGTTAGGTTGCTCTGCCCAACACTGCACGTAAAGTTTGCATAGAGGCTTTTTATGATTGACACTATGCAGCTTGGAATTCCATAAGCCCTCAGTATTTTCCATAAACTGTCCCTATGTATGCTGTCAAAAGCCTTTTCAAAATCAACGAAATTAATGTAAAGCTGTCTTTGCCATTCTGAGCACTGCTCTATAATGTTCCTGAGAGTGAATATATGATCTACACATCTCCTGTTCTTTCTAAATCCTGCTTGTTCTCTCCTCAGTTTGTGATCTACTGCCTTTGAAATTGTCCTTTATGTCTTTATCCTTAAATTTTTCTTCTTGTCACGATATATTATAACTTTCACTTTGTTGACTTTTTGCTTGTCATGATATCAAACTGTCCTGTATCTTCTGTCTTTGTTAGTCCCTGTCCCTTTTTCATCTAATTTTCCTTGTTCTCACAATTTATTCTATCTTTCTTTTTCTGGTTATTTCTAATGTGACCATTACGCTTTCTCCGCGAACCGCCTTCCTTTAGGACATCGTCATTCCTGGTTTTAGCTGTCCATTGTGTCCTTAACATTCTTCTGTAAAACCACATCTCTGTTTTCACCAGTGCTTTTCTCGTTTGTTTAGTGATTGTCCTTGACTCACTTTATAGACCTATCCCATATATAAAATTCCAGCTTTGTGTGTCAGTGCGTAACGCTAAGGGATGCAACTTTTGTTGAAAGTTAGACATTAATTGTATTGTTTCCCTTATGTGTACTCTCCCGAAAATAGTAACACTTACCACAGAAGAATGCACAGATGACGGTGTGCGCAAAAATATATTTATAGAACGTGTTATCCCGTATACACACATTCGGGTCCTCGTTACTGCTACGTAGTTCGTGTACTGTGGTGATGCACAGTGGGTTTTTAAAAATACTTTTGAATAAGTAAAATTGCCGTTAGGTATTGGTGCTTTTGAATTTAATTCCCATCTTATGACGGGCTGTTTCACTAGTGGAATATACTTCTTACGGATGTATTCCATCTTCTTCTTCTTCGTTCAATTTGTAGTCATGCTGAATCTGAAGGCCTGTCGCCAAGTCAAAGTCCACAGTCCTTTCCAAGTCAGTGCCATAGCTTCTGCTTGCGCTTGGAACCCTCTGGCCAGGTCAATCATCGTGGGCCATTATGTGATGAGCAGTTTTTGAGGTTGTTTTCCGGGGTCTGGATTCCAGATCCCCATGGACATTTATTTAATGTATTCCAACCTATTTCTGACGTTTGCGTCCACCATTTCCCTGTTCATTCCAAATTGAACATCGGGATGTATCACGCCATTGATTCCTATTTTGGGCCTACTTTTTTAACTTCGCTATTTATGTTCCCAACTCCGCCTAGGCCGGCCCCAAGCCCGGCTGAAAAAGGAGGAAGGCGGCCTACATGAAGGCCGTAAAGAGGCAGCCCCTCCACCATGCAAAGGCACAACAGGCCAATCACCTGTTTGCTTTAAACTATTGATTACGAGAACTACAAGAGAGAAAACCGGACTGATTCTAAAGGCTACGAACTGGAACGGACTACGACTTATGGAACATGGAACACAAGAAGTATAAATGGGAAAGAAGAGGAGCTGGTGGAAGAGATGAGGAAAGCAAAACTAGAAATCCTGGCTATAACGGAAACAAAGAAAAAAGGAAAAGGAGTCATGGATCTCGATGGCAACAAGCTGCTCTACAGTGGTGTACCCACATCTGAAAGAGCAAAAAGGGGGCGTGGGTTGCATTGTGGCCAAAAACCAAAAAGATAGTATCAAGGAATGAAACTTTGTCTCGGAGCGCATTATGGTTGTAAAACTAAAAGAAGGAGAAACCATAGTCAACCTGTATGGGCCAAATGAGGATGAGAGAGCAGAGTTCAAGGAGGAATTCTTCGAGCTGCTTTAAAGGACAGTGGATGATTGCCTAAATGAAATTATCTTGCTCGGAGATTTCAATGCCAGAGTTGGAAATAACCATGCTAGATGGGGTGGAGTTATCGGAAGATATGGAGAAGATACTCTCAATGACAATGGAAAGCGACTCCTTAGATTCTGCAGTGAGCAGAATCTGATCATTACAAACACAAAGTTCCCCCATAAGCGCATACATGCATACACTAGATGTGAACCAACAAAGAATGAGAAGTCAGTGATCGACTATGCCATTGTTAGGAGGAGCTCATTCAAATATGTCCGGGATGCTAGAGTCTGGAGGGGGCCAGAGATTGGAAGTGATCACTACCTGCTTACAATCAAAAGAACAACTGAAAGAGTTGCTCAGCCTCGGAACTGCCCAACATCACGCAGGAAACTAAGTAAACGAACGGGAGAAATGAGCATTAAGACCTTCAAGCTAAAAGAGCCAGACATTAAGACTAGATATCAGGGGCTTATTGCTCCAGCGGTGAGCAACACAGAAGAACAACCTGATGACTTGGAAACCCTCTGGCTGAAGTTCAAGGACATCATAAAGACAGCTGCTGCAGAAACATGTGGTGAAGTTCGACTTGGGAACAAGAGAAAGAGGTCACCTTGGTGGACAGAGGAAGTCAAAGAGAAAATAAGAGAGAAGAAAATGTCACGGAAACAATGCTTAGGAGCTAAAAACACAACAGGACGAATGGAGAAATATAGACACTCAGAACAGAAGCAAAAAAAAACAAGGTGTTAGCAGCAAAACAAAAGTCCTGGGAAGAATTTGGAGAAAAGCTAGAAAAAGATGCGCAAGAAAACCAGAAATTGTTCTATAAGACCCTAAAGAACACGAGGAAGGAAAAACAATGCCATCTCAAATTTATAAAGCACAAGCAAGGCAAACTGCTTACTGCCCCGAAGGAAGTAATGGAAAGATGGAAAGAATATTTCTCAGAACTTTAAACCTTAAAAAAGTAAGCCCTCCTTTATAAATACAGATACTGAAAAACTTAAGGGTTCAGGACTTAAAATACGAAGACTGGAAACATAGGAATTGGATCACCCGTCATAAGAGAAACTTTCCAAGACAAAGTGTTTCGCATATTCGCCTGTCATAACAGAGATTCAAAAGTTCCAGACAAAAGTGATTCGAGAGCATATAACCTTAATTGCTCGTGTCCATTCTACCCTGCGCGAGGAGATTGTGTATTCCCAAAACTGTGGGGTAAGTGTAAACCGTTATTTTACACATGTAAATTTGACATGTTTTCTTGGTAAGTGGTTATATATGAGGCTGGCAACCTCAACATATGAAACTAGTATATTCATAAACCACTACAGCAAGCGCTGATGATTTCTTCTAGCTAGTCGCGCAGAAAACAGACAGTAGAGGTTACCCTAGACTCCGTCTAGGGATGATTATATCACATGTACCTAAAGTGTATAATATTTTGTGTGATATATGCACTTTGTGAATTGTAACTCAGGCAGCTCATTATTCGCGTTGTCCATACACATTTTCCCAGTTAATACCCAGAGGAATATGGTGAATTTTATTCATTTTCCCTGAGCTACACTGTGTACTCGGGAATTTAATTCTTCTGAGAGATTAACATTTGGTGGGTGGACAACGAGAAAAGTGCGCCTGTTAATTGGCAGCCCACAAATGTACTTAGCAAAGGAATTTGTTTCCTATTTTTTTAAACGTTCGTGGTTACAAGCCATCAGACGATTTGTGGTACTAACGCCGCAGGTGTGAGAAAAGAGCTTCACCACTAACCGCCTACATCTTAAGAGTGTGTGGAGAAGTGCCATCAGCATCACAGCATTGATGAACCATAGCTGCAGGACTCATCTTGAGTTAAGTTTTCTTTTGTAACAGGCAACAGCAAAGCAACGGACTTTGATAAATCCTCACCTACGTCTCAGTGACGAAAACTTGTGTTTACAGCAAAATTTCACCAATCTTTCCATATTTATTTGAACTGTTAAAAGACTAATTCATTATTAAAATTGTTACATGTTATTTTAAAACTAAACAAATATTGTTGATTCAGTTATTACATGTATGAAAGCAAACGTATGAGCCAGAATTTTATATATATATATATATATATATATATATATATATATATATATATATATATATATATATATATATATATATATATATATATATATATATATATATATATATATATATATATATATATATATATATATATAGACATATATTTACATCTAAACAGAGCTATACCATTATAAGAGAAAATTCGCTGAATTAACTCAGCTGGGGGGCTTGAACGGGCTAAACCATTGCTTCAGTCCTTCACAAAAGGCGACAGACAGATATAAGTTAACCATTGCTCAGCCCTATGCCGCATGGTTCTTGACTTCTGAATTATCTTGTGAAGACTCCCATTCAGATGGAAGCGTCATTACACTTCTATCTAGATCTCTGCCAAGAGTAATCTTGTGCGAAGGTAAACACCGTTGACGACCCAGTTTAGATACTCTTGAGTTTTGGCCATTGTTGGACCACTACTGCAAAGCAGGGGAGGCAATCCGTGACAATTTTTTGGATATACTTCTGTCCTGTCTTGATCAGCTTTAAATGTTCTTTCCTACTATACTTCTGTGTCTTCTTTCTTTTTTTCATAGGCCGTCTTATCAGTTGTGTTTTCTTCTATTTTATTTCTCCTTTTTCTACTTATCACTTGTTTTCTTATGTTCATTCTTTGCATTGTGTTTCTTTTTTCTTCACCGTTTCGATTTTCGTTCTTTGTTTCACATCTTCAATTTCTTCAACTTTATGAATGTCTTCTTTACCGTCGTATGTTTTTGCTGTTGTTCTTCCTTTGGACACGTTTGATCCAGCACATTGTCATGAGGTTTACAGGAATGTTCTTGGTCAAACGAAATGGCCTGAAAATGTTCTAAGGCGTTCTTGTAGCGTATTTTAGTTCTTATGATAAGTCGTATTTTCCTATGCAGCCCTCGGTTGCCTTCATTGTCATAATATGTCAACACAGAAGGCAAGTACAGGTCAATGATCTCATTGCATTCGAACCAAGTTGTTCTCTGAATTTGGATTGGTTTTATTCATGAATCCCCTTGCATATCGAGGCACAATTTCCGGGATCGAAACGTGGTAGTGTCACGTTCTAGTCTACCCAGCTTCATATGGAAACCTGACTCTGCTCTTTAGTTAGGAACTGCAAAGGCAGCGAAGAAAGGAACTAGTCATTCCACCACTTGAGGCTTAAAGTTAGTATAAGAGACGTATTTAACACTTGGATTAATTTTCTTCAGCTCTATTTAGCAAGATAAAGAGAGCAGTTATTTATTGCGTCGCTATTCTCAGTCGTCGGTTAGAACGCTTGCCTCTCACGACGATGTTACCGGGATCGAAACTTGGTAACGTCACGCTCCAGCTTATCCAGCTGTAAACGGGTAACTGATGATTCTGCTCTTGCGATTGGGAAAGCAAAGGCAACGAGAAAGGGAACTGGTCATCCCAACTCATAAATCTGGACCTAGTTTAGTGACGTCCAGTGGCATCACTAGGGTTGGTGTCACCCAGTGCGGTAATTCATGGTGTCACCTCCATAGACCTCCTCCCGTACCAGACCATACAGAATCCTTAGTAATGTTTTTTGTACTAATTGTCACGAAGTGTATTCGCCTTCTTTTCTCTCTGTCAATCTTTTCTCATACCAAAACATTCCTTTTCTCTAAATTCTCTAGAATATCTACCACTCGTCAAAACACATCTGGAGATCTCCCATTTTCTTCTGAAATTCCTTTTTCTTAAATCTAGGTTACCAGCAAACCGCTGTGAACTTTTGAACCGCGCCCTGAATAATTACAGTTTAGCCAATGGATAGGCAGCACGGTATATTGTCTTTTGACTTTTGACCTCAGCAACCACCATGGAGTATCGCCTGGTATCAAAATGCCACGTACCGGTCAGTTTGTGTGTGTGTTTAGGGGATGGAACGTAATGTCAAAAATAGGTCAGGCGCCCCACCCCTAACGTAGGCAAATTAAAGCCACCAAACAGAACCCTGGAGGAATTTTGGCGCGATTCTTGAAGCGCAGGCATATTCTCGAAGCGCATTCTCTCACTAGCCGGCAGACCGACCGGCCTGGACAAGATAGTCTGGTCTAGGCAATTGCAGAGGGGAACGGTCCAATTTTAACACAGCAATGGTGCTTGCCTGAGCGAGTAAGTGATCTATATTGTTATATGAATAACATGAATTAATCATATGTTTATCTACAACATATCATGTCAGGAACAGGCTGGCTTTAGACCAAAAAGAAGTACCTCAGAACAAATCTTCAATATTAGATTACTGATCGAAAAACATCTCCAGCATCAACATGATTTATACCATAACTTCATCGATTTCACAAAAGCCTTCGATCGAGTCTGGCATGAAGGTTTATGGCAAATAATGAGAAAATTCAATTTTGATACCAACATCATAGATATCATTGAAGCACTATACAAGGACGCAAGCAGTGCTGTTTTTGCAAGCAATGACATTGGAGAATTTTTCAAAACAACTGTAGGAGTTCGCCAGGGATGTATCCTGTCACCAGTGCTCTTTAACATTTATCTAGAACATATTATGCAGGAGGCTCTCTACGATTATAAATCAACCATATCGATTGGAGGCCGACCTCTGTGTAATCTACGTTTTGCTGATGATATTGATCTGATAGCTGGAACAGAATCAGAACTTCAAGACCTTACCTCTAGACTGGAGAAAGTAACAAGAACATATGGGATGGAAATTAATATAGAAAAAAGCAAGATATTGGTGAATGGCCATAAGAAACATGTTCCGACCAACATTACGTTAAATGGGCAAACGTTAGAAGAAGTTAACACCTTTAAATATCTCGGGTCCACTATATGTAGTGATGGAAGATCAAATAAAGAAATCAAGACAAGACTTGAGATGGCCTCAGCTGCCATGACAAGGTTGAATGTGATCTGGAAAAGTAACATCAGTTTTCCTGTGAAGATCAAATTATACAAATCACTTGTATTATCTATTCTCTTGTATGGGTGTGAGGGCTGGACACTCACTGCAGATACGGAGCGAAGGATTCAGGCTTTCGAGCATAAATGTTATAGAAGAATTTTGCGCATTTGCTATAAAGAGCACAAAACAAATGTCTATGTTAGAGAGAAGATAAACACCTATGCAGGCCATCAAGAACCACTTTTGTCAATAGTGAAACGTCGAAAGCTTGCCTGGTTTGGGCATGTAACTCGTCATGACTCCCTTTCGAAAACGATCCTCCAGGGAACAGTCGAAGGTAAACGGAGAAGAGGAAGGCAAAGAAAATCCTGGGCTGATAACATCAAAGAATGGGCAGGACACGGTTTCTCCACACTTGTACGCATTGCTGAGAATAGAGAGCAGTGGAGGACCCTGTCTGCTGATGCTTCCACCATGGCACCCCTACGACCCATGACGGGTTATGGGTTGAGATGAGATGATCATGTCAGTATCTTTTGTTTTTCACTGTGACAGAAATTAATATCCTTGATTTTGTACAGGAGACAACAACATTATGTATACTGAAAGTTTCATCTATGAACTACCCTTGTCCTGTTTTATACTGAATGATTTCTACTAATTCTACTGTATGATTTCAGCCATGATTATCCTTGTCATATTTTAATCCTGAACTGATTTCTGAAAATATCCTTATTATGTTTTAATGAGTTTATGTGTATTTGTTATGATGGTATTATCAAGGTATATGAATGCCTATCACATAAACATAGAACTATATAATGATGGGCAACAGCACTGTAGCCAATTTTATAAATGAATATGTTGACTGACTTGTAATTCAGTGGTTCTCAAACCTTGGCAGCAATGACACCCCAACATGTTACAGAAGAATAGAAAACTATTACCCAGTGGTTCTCAAACCATGGTTGACAGTGACCCCACCTTGAATTTATTTCTCTATGGGCACAAGGTAGACCAGTGGTTCTCAAACTTTTGATGACCACTGCTCCAAACTTCACAGTTGGTGATGCTAACAGCCCATATGTTGAAAATCACTGCGGTAAACAAGCTGGAAGCCAGATATAGGTTGAGACCCACCTGTATGCTTATAATGTCAGTTATGCTATAATAGATAATAGATAGCACTTTGTTAGTGATGTTAACTATGAATGTTCGTTAGATTTCTGATGGACGATTAGCGCCCAGCAGATATGGGAAATGACTTCTCTGGCATGATTACTAATGGAGCTTCAATTGTTTGTTAATCCAGTCCTACCGGGTTGTCATACCAGAAGACCTAAGCATATGCAGTGTTCTCAAGGGCAGACATACTCCATCCCAGTTGGTGATGAGCCCTGTGTCAAGACGGAGAAGAAGCAACTTGCCATCCTCTGAAACCCTAAAAAGAACTTGCTGGACCTGGAGTGCTGGGCCATATTGAACCCCTGGCAACAAGACTACATAAATTCAGCATCTGAGATGAGTATCTGAATGTGCCAGCAGAACCACTACAGAATATTCCTATTGTCCTATGATGACAAATTAATTCTGACATGGTTCAGAACCATTCATAGATTAGGGAACATATAGTTGTACATTTGAATATATGTGAGATTCTATCTTCATTTTTTGTAAACTTTACATAACAGAGTCTGTTGTTATTTTCTTTGTAATATTTAATTGGGTTGTATAGTTTTAGTAACATAAATCTACACCCTGGGGGCAGAGCCAAAATTAATAAACACTATTGGGTCGGGATATTTTTAATGTGGCTGGGCACCAAATCTCTTATCCATCTATATGTACTATACATAGTCCTTTGTAGGATATCGGATAAAGAATTTATCGCCTAGAGAATATCCTGTTTAGTTTCACCAGAATTCTCTTAGAAAGTTTTTTTGAGTGGACTAATTCCCGAGGAGAGACTGTGCATTCAACTTGCAGTCTGGAAGAGTTTCCTCTAGAGATTATCTTTTATTCTTCCATCAAGTCTGTCATACGTAGACTTTCTCCCCTCAAAACACAACCATTTCGCTACACTAATGTTACTCGTAAATTGTAATTCCCGAATATCACTGAATGAAATGGCAATAGTAGTGACATAAACAACTTGCAAAATTAAAATTACACCTTTAAATTACAATAGCATACGTACAGCCTAATTGTATTTACATTTACATAGTTGCATGTGGTTAATGTGAAAATTCGGTAAGAAAACAATAGAATTAGAAGTAAAAACGTAGTTATATTGAGACAGTACATGTAAGCTGGGCTTACGAAAAATGTTTTTGTGGTTATAACTAACTACAGGGATACTTTTATTTTAAAAAAATTATAAATTTCTGCTGAAACACTGTACGAAAATTTTATAGACAGTCATTTTGGTGTCACCCCCTCTGATTGTGTCACCCGGTGCGTTCCACACCCCCCGCACCCCCTTAGGGACGCCACTGGTGACGTCTCTAACACTTCACTAAACTGCGGCAGTATCTGTAATAGGACTACTTTTATAATACCCATACTGACAGAAATTATCACTTTTTGTTACTTCAAAGTGGCTGGTTCTGTGGTAACGTCATAGAGCATCTTCTTCTTCTTTAGGTGACATGTCTGGTGGCGTAGATGATCATGTCTCTACACAACTTCATATCTCCAGTACTGTTTATTAAAGTCTTTAAAACTTCACTCTCCTACGATAGTATCTTCTATAGGACAATATCTACTCATGAATAAGAAAGTCATTTAACAGTTTCACATGCCAGTGTGTTTCTTCTCTTGTCCTTCTCTTGTCCAGTCATATTTTTCGTCCACGTCTTTCATAAATCTCATACAACAATCCATTGTTAGTGCAGTGGTTAAGACGAATGATTGTCGCAGTCAATCATTCAGTCAGTATCCTTTAGCCCCCCAAGAAGCATCGGCCTCTACCAGACAAATGCTTGTCCCACGGGACTCGAAAAAAAAAAAAAATTCGGTTAATAAAGTGATTGTATTCGTATGTACGAGTAATTCACTTCAAATGTATGTTTACGTGTTTAACACTATTTATAATTTTGGCTTCCCATGGTCGGTTGCCCGTCACTGCCCACTGTATTGGTAGTTTTAATGCATATCACACCTAAATGCAATTTATTTGTCCAGTTGTTCCTGAAAAAAATAAAAACTAGATAAATAAAAAAAAACAAATACGCCCTTGACTTCTGGGTGTGAACTCGCTTGCTGATTGATCTCATCAACTTAGATAATGAATAACAAGTGATGAAACCCAGGCTTGTATAACCCACTTTGTCTTCCCAGCTGTTGTCCTTACATCATTGTGGCTGTTTTGGATAGCGCTCTTATGTTAACAGAAGTGTCCTACGTCATCGGACTCCGTCCATAATTTATCACTCTCGATGTCACTAGTTTTTCTTCTACTGAAGTACAAAAGCAGTGCTTGCTTTATTCTGATTCTCAATACCCAGCTCACGTAGTTGTCTGAATATGAATATTAAATCCACATTTTTTCTCTTATCCATTTGACAGGGCTTGGCGTTATAGATCAGGTGTTCTCAACTTTGTTTTTCCTTATGGTCCCCTTCTGAGCTTCATCTTACGCTGTGGCCACATCATAGGAGCTGTTAGCTGGAAGAAAGGTACTTTATCATCTTACTGTGGCCCCCTCATATTCGCTGTTAGCTGGAAAAAAATGTACTTTATCATCTTACTGTGGCCCCCTCATAGTCTCTGTTAGCTGGAAAAAAAAAGTACTTTATCATTTTACAGTGGTCCACTAGAAATATAGCATGCCCCCCCCCCCCCCCCCCCCCCCCCCCCCGCAACCCCCCCCCCCTCCCCCACCACACCCCCCCCCCCCCCCCCCCCCCCCCCTCCCCAGAGAATGACAAGAGAAAAAAAACACACTGGCATGCGAAACTGTTAAATGACTTTCTTTTTCATGTGTAGAGATAATCCTATAGAAGATATTATCGTAGGGAAGTGAAGTTTTAAAGACTTTAATAAACAGTACTCGAGATAGGAAGTTGTGTAGAGACATGATCATCTACGCCACCAGACATGTCACATAAAGAAGAAGAAGCAGGAGAAGAAGATGCTCTATGACGTTACCACATAACCAGCCACTTTGAAGTAACAAACAGTGATAATTTCTGTCATTATGGGTATTATAAAGGTAGTCCCATTGCAAATACTGCCGCTGTGGAGGGAAGCGTTAGAGACGTCTGTAACGGATTGCCTCCTCTGTTTTGCAGTAGTGGTCCAACAATGGCAAAAACTCAAGAGTATCGAAATCGGTCGTCAAAGGTGTTTACCTTCGCACAAGATTACTCTTGGCAGAGATGTAGATAGAAGTATAATGGGTGCTTTCTCTGGAACAAAGTGTGGGTTAAGAGGCCTGCTGTCAACGCTAGACACCATCATCAGACGGGTCTTGGAGACGCTGGACCAGCGTCGTGATTACTCCCTGATAATTCGTGGAATGTGTCACAACCTCCAGACTTGACCAGTGTTTAGAGCTAATCAGTCCATAACCTGCAAAGAACCAATCTTCGACTGGAGCAGAAACCAACAAACTTACTGGCAGCTAAGTACAAACACAAAAGCTGCGAAGTGAACTTTCAGACAATTCCCTCAATATCCACAACATCACCTTGTGATGATTACCTTTTTTAAAAGATGTATTCATTTTACACTGTTAAGTATTTGATTATTACATTTGTTACATTTTATCTCTGCCAATAATTTGAGAGACGTATGAACAAATTCTCACCAGTAAGGTGTATTTATTTGATTGCGTTGTTTATTTAAATTGTAACACTGACATGTTTAATATTTTATATACTAACTTCTTTTAAATATAATAATTTGAGAGACGTATTAACAAATTCTCATCCTCATCATTTTCATTTGCGTTCCTTACAGAGCATACAGCCACCCCAGTAGCCGGTCCCCTTACATAAAGCCTGCCCCAGGTATTTACGTGCCCCTGACGTAGGGATGTCAGTGGCAATTTGCTTTACATGCTGAGGTTGCCAGCCTCATGGACAACCTCACATTAATCGTCTTGTATAACGTGCCTGGGAGCCGCGGTAGCACAGTGGTTAGTGCACTGGCGTCCTAGCTCGGTGGCCCATGGTTCGATCCCCAGTTGAGGTGGGATTATTTTAGACCGCAAGCGGCTCTGGGGTACCAGAGCAACTCTGGGAAGGTTAAGGTGGCCGGCGTGATGCTGACCACATCACCCCTAGTGTGCCGATGGTCAAGAAAATATGGGCCTAACACCATATTCCCAATATGCCTCAATGGGCGTGTAACGGGATCCTTGACCATTTTTTAATAACGTGCCTAAGTTTGCAGTAGTGATATTCTTTATTTATCTATTCAGAGACCACGTGGCGCCTGAACAAATATTTCAAACTAAATATAAAAACCGGTGAGCCGCAATTTCTGTAACACCATGAACAACATTCTTCTTCTTCTTCGATCCTTAGCTCTTGACTGTCAAAGCAGTCAGTGGTCATCACGCCTAGTGGCGTCTTGTAGGGCAACAACAAACTGTCCT
Organism: Oreohelix idahoensis; assembly: GCA_024509875.1. Classification (NCBI taxonomy): domain Eukaryota; kingdom Metazoa; phylum Mollusca; class Gastropoda; order Stylommatophora; family Oreohelicidae; genus Oreohelix; species Oreohelix idahoensis. The sequence continues at coordinate 28,246 of JAMPIV010007011.1, read as the reverse complement.
CATTTTGCTCGGTGGATGGCCATCCTTCGTGCCGTGCCCCAACTCTGGTTTATGCTTTGCATCTCAGCCTCCACTGTTCTCCGCCAGGTTGTCTTTGGTCTACCTCTCTTTCGTCGTCCTTCTGGGGTCGATATCATAGCAGTTCTGATGATGGTGTCAAGGTCCCTTCTGAGGACATAGCCAACCCAGTTCCAGCGTTTGCCCGCAATGATGGTGTGCATGACTTTTTGACTGCACGGTGTAAGCAGTTCCTGGTTGGAGATGGTATTAGGCCAAAATTTAAGAAGCATTTTCCTTAAGCAGGTTGTGTGGAAAGATGATAGTTTTGACATTTCCTTTCCTGTTACTCTACAGCACTCCGCGCCACACAACAGTACAAAAAGTACGCAACTCTCGTATAATTCTGAGATTAAGTATAGAAGAGATTAAGATTTAGATCGTAAACATTACAGGAAACAATAATCATGTTCAGAACAAAGTAAGATCTCATTACGTTTCTTATCTTAAAGTTACTCAAATGGAGCGTGATTATATAATGATTATATACGTGTGGTTATTATTCCGTTTACTTTCGAAATGAAATAAAAAATGGTGTTGGAGTAAGTATTAGAAATCTGATAGTGTTCAAATATGGAACTGCAACGAGTTGAGACCGTTGTTTATTAAGAGAACTGTGCCATGTATTACATTCCACTGAAAAATAAAATAATGGTTTTTTTTTTTTCAAATAATATAATGAATGTAGCTCGGAAGAATGAGATCATGCTTCAGCCGCACCATGGATACCTGAAACAATACTGTAGAAACACGTGACCTTCCGTGAATTCCCTTCGGCATCCACTCACAGACATGGTTCAATGAATCAATACCCTTTATAAAGCACCACAAGGAGCATAGGCCTTCAACAAACATATGCCAAGTCATCCTGCCCACGCACCATCAGCTCAAGTTCTTTCCGCGTTTTCTACACCATTTCCACTTCTATCTCCAGTTCTCTGCTCCATGTATTTTTTTGGTCAACCTCTACCCTGGGGGTTCCAGAACAAGGACTGGCTTGTAATGCTATCAACAGGTGTCCTCAGTGTGTGTCCTAACTATCGCCAGCGCCTTCATCTCATCTCATGTTCCACAGGCACTTGTCTGGTTCTTGTCCTCAGTTCCACATTGGTGACCTTGCCACCACTTTAATCCTGATATTCTACGCAAGCATCCATTTATGAAGTCTGAAGCTTTTTGGTTGTTATTTTTGTTGTTTTTGTAGGTCATTGTGTGTTGAAGTTTTTGTGGTAAAGATTTGTTTTTACAGGATGGAGTAACGGGCCTCATGCCCAACCCCCCCTTAATCTTTTTTACGACATGCCTGATAGGATACAGTGTTACTACTCTTTGCTTCTCTTCCGGGCCCCGATAACAAAAGGGTGAAAAAAGGCACACAGGAAATAAAGGCAAAATTATAAAGAAAGAGTAGGAGAAACTGGCAAAAGAGACACTGCACACACATGGAAAACATAATAATTGTAAAATAATTATTAAAAACCAAAAGCGAAGTTAGTTCCACTTTCATGTTCGTAGTCATAACGTTCACTGATGGATTTTTTTAGCTTTGATGCTGCCATAAGTACTTTAGTGCCTGGGACACTTTCCAAGCACTTTCTGCCCCGTCACAAACGACGTTTCTAATTGTTATAACAAATGTCTACTCTCGACCTGATGTGCCAAAAGAATGGCGTTCTGCCGCACTTGACGTCTGCCGCAGTTCAGCTAACAGTGTTAAGTCAATTATTAGACCCGAATACAATCAGACAAGAGAGAACGTCCTATTTTAGAAATAGGTCATCATAAACGCGATGGAAAAACGTGATAAATTTAAGGTTAAATAGCTGCAAGAATATCGTATTTGCCTTTGTTTCTGGGCGAAAGAAAGGTCGCAGACGGGCAATTGGTCATAAACGGCTATATTGAGCTAGAGGATTTAAGAGAAATAGTAATAGAAATTGTTCTAATGGACCTACATAAATATTAATAGAAAATGTTCTAAAGGGCTACAGAAATAGTAATAGAAACTATTCTAAAGGATTTCAGAAATAGTAATAGAAAGTGTTCTAAAGGACTTACAGAAAAATTAATATAAGCTATTCTAAAGGACTTACAGAAATAGTAATTTTTTTTTTTTTTAATCAGCGGCACTTGAGCTTTCAGCCCTTCCGCCCAATGGCATGTCATTGCGAGGCTGGGGAGCCTGTGGACTTTCCTTCCAACCCGGTCAGGAGCTTCGCTCCTTCCCATCCACAGAGAGTTTATATCAGGTTATTCAGTCAAATTCCCGGTTAATGACACTACTTCAAATGCCCACGCCCGGGCTTGAACCTTGACCACCTGATCGCCAGCGCTGTGTGGTAACCATTACACCAGCGCGGCTCCCACATAAATAGTAATAGAAAGTGTTCTAAAGGACTTACAGAAATAGTAATAGAAAATGTTCTAAAGGACTTACAGAAATATTAATATAAAATGTTCTAAAAGACTTACATATATAGTAATATAAACTATTCTAAAGTACTTACAGACTTAGTAATAGAAAGCGTTCTAAAGGACTTAGAGAAATAGTTATATAAACTATTCTAAAAGACTTACAGAAATAGTAATAGACAATGTTCTAAAGGACCTACAGAAGCGGTAATAGAAAGTGTTCTAAAGGACTTTCAGAAATAGTAATATAAACTATTCTAAAAGACTTACAGAAATAGTAATAAAACTATTATAAAGGACTTACAGAAATAGTTATATAAAATGTTCTAAATGACTTACAGAAATAGAAATTGTGAATAAACGTCTGTACGTGTTCTTTTGGTGGCTCCCACACACCTTCAGCCACTCCGGCTTCATTTTTCTCTCCGATCGCTTATTATTTGCCAATTTTTTGCCCTTTCATTCATTATTTTGCTCTATGCTGAATCTAGTATGGTGAAGTCTCTAACACTCCACTCCCCTACGGAAGTATCTGGTATAGAACTATCTTTATCTTTTTCTTTTACTGTGACCACTCCTCAGACTTATTACGTTCCGCCAGGTGAACTGTGGTATTGTCGTAACAATACCCGGTCATTTTCACCGGTCAGCGGTAATACGTTTATCTCATTCTATCAGCCGGGTCACCTTTGATAAAAAGTCGATCCTTGTTTTACAACCATATTGTTTGTCTGAGTGGCCGGCGACCCTTTTGTTTTACTGTCTAAAGAAGGCACG
>JAMPIV010007011.1:0-20000 GCA_024509875.1 Oreohelix idahoensis | reverse complement strand
TTTGTGTGGAAATTAAGAGAATTATTTAATGTTTTAAATTAGTTGGGATAAGTAACGAGCTACATTTCACATCAACTATTAATAGAGACACCCTTGGAGCATAGGATAGGTCTAGAGAAAAGGTGACTTACTTCACAGCTCTCTTCTACAGCTACCATCTAGAACTGTGAAGTTAACTACCTAACTTGTCGTGCCATCCCTACCACTACTTCACCAGTTCTCCATGTCTGGGAACTATAGCTATTATTTTCTATGTAACTTCTATCTCGCCACAGCCGCCTCGTGAGACATGCCTGAGGGAGCAGTGGTCCCTACTCTTTCTTCACTTTGTTACCCAGTCTTTTCTTTATGTTCTCCGATTCAGTTTGAATTGATCTCTTGTGTCTTTGTTTGATTTCGTGTAATTTATGTGTGACATTACCTTCCTACTGTGTCTTTGGAAGCTTTTAATTTACTTGTTTAGTCCCTAGAGCCATGTTTCTTAAACTGTTATAGATCTCGCACCCCTGCACGTTCATATTAATAAACCTCGTACCTCTTTACAGCATCTCAAGAAGCACCCCATTATCTTCAAGCTTGTACAATATGCCAGATGTTGAAATAAAAGTATGAAATGAACGGAAATATATCATTTTATTTACATATTAAGTGCATGTCATGAGCCCTTAAAATGGGAAACTGGTCGATTGAGACACATGGATTGTCGTACAGATAGGTTGTGAGTTATTTTTGTCCCGTCTGAGTAGAGTAGATGTTGATAAGTACGTGAGAAAAAGGTGTGAGAAATAGATTTCACGGGTGATAGTTTAAGGAACAAAATGTGTCTATGGAATGAGTAAGTTTCTCTATTCCAGCCTATCTATAAGACTATAATTTAGTACAAGACAACCTTGCCCTCCTCATACATATACAGTTAATATAAGTTTAACTACACACTCACACAGCTATGTGACAACAAGACACACAAACGTGAAAAACTACGTTTCACTGGGTATGGGTCTGACCAACACACAAAGTTAAGTTTTTGTTGTTTATTATCATTTAAACTTGACACATCAAATATCTAAAGAAAGATCAAATAAAATCAGTTTTACATACATATGAAGTAGCAGAATAAAGGTGCCCTCCCCCTATGGAGAAAAAAACCCAAAAAATTAATAACCCAAAGGTCAAAGGTTAGCATTATGTTACAGAGTAGACAGTAAAGTAAACAGGTTCCTCCTATATGCAACCCAGTAAAGTTAACAAGTTTAAGCAAATCCAGTTTTGGTAAAGTCCCTGTAACAAAGAAAAATATTCACTCTCTCTTTCACACAGTGGCCACTCGATCACTTTTACCTACTCTTGGTGATATCCCTTGGAATTACAATGTTTCCTGACTATATAAAATGTGAGGTGTATTTCCCAAATTTGCCCCAGTCCATCCTCTGTCAAATAAAGACTAGCGAGGTGAACGCCAAATCTGGGGTGGGTTTTTCCTGGATGAACAAAATGTCACCGCCAATAGTTGATGTAGAAACGTGATCTTGAGGTTCACAATTAAAAGAAGAAAATACTTCCAGTATTGGGAAACATCTGGTTGCTAAAAATGTTATAATTGATAAATGATGATAATCCTATCGGCTGGCTCTATGGTAGAGTGCCGATTCTGAAACAGCGTAAATTCTGGATGCTACATGTGACAGAGTTATGTAAATATATATTATATGATATCAACACGTTTTCGCTTCCACCTTTTTCCCACCTCTATTTTTTTTTTATATTCACGTTTCGTTAACGTAGAAATCAAGGGCGATGAGTTAAGACGTACTTGGTCAGGGGAGATAATCACAATTACCCCCCCCCCCCCCCAAATCCGTCTGTTCGGAAAGTAATTACCTACAGCGAGAGACTATAGATCAAATGAAAGTCCGTTCGCTGGCAAAGTCTATGCGGTCGGTGGACGCGTGAATATAAGCTTTGATTCAGGATTCGACCGAAGAATTCCCCAAAATCTGGGCGAAGGCGTTAGATCTCGCAAGCGATAGCGAATTTCTACATATTTCATATATATATATATATATATATATATATATATATATATATATATATATATATATATATATATATATATATATATATATATATATATATATATATATATATATATATATATATATATATATATATATATATATATATATATATATATATATATATATATACCCGAGCTTTTAAAATCATTTTATCTAGTAGCCGCAGATTTCAGACCATCTAGCTTCTTATTCTAGACCATTGTATTAGTGGGATTACTTAGGATTTTCGATTCGAGATTGGTTCTTTTTCTGTGTGACGGTAATTATATCTACAAACATTTGGGTGATTTAATTGGTATGTTCGTCATTATATTTCACTAGGATTTACTGTGTTAAATTGGCTAGCAGATTAAAATAACTTATAGCTAAGTCTTCCAGCAGTAACGTAAATTTAATTAATTGTTATTAACCAGTAAGAGATATTTTAATTGACTAGTAAGTGCACTAGGCAATGTATTGTGATAGGGTGGGCAAGATGGTGATGATGATGTTGTGATATTTGATCACTCTCTTGCACACTCGCAACCGACCCGATTCAACAATAAAACTCTGGTTGTTTAGGCAGGGGCTGTATTTATTTTTACAACCCATTCAGTGACTAAGAGCACACTGAAGCAAACATTAAACAAATAACAAAGCGAACAAAACCAAACACCAAACAAACACCCAGCTAGTGCTCAGTTGCTAATCCTGAAACGCAAACAAAGCACGGGCTAGTTAAAATCATAGTTAAATAACGATACTCTCACCTGCCAAACAGTCGTTCCACGCCACCTGACACCCTCAACTATCACACATGCACACACTCATGTGTGTCGTCCAATGCGACTAGTAGGGTGTTGTGCATGAGGCAGGCAATCTCACTGTGTAACATAGGTTGCTACCGAAACCACTACTGCAAGAGCACACACACACTCAACTATCACACACGAGCACACACACACTCAACTATCACACACACACACACTCATGCATGTCGTCTAATGAGACTAGTATGGTGTTGTGCATGAGGCTGGCAACCTCACCATGTAACACAGATTGCTACCGAAACTACTACTGCACGAGCATCTGAATGCTTCATACGGAGGCAAACCACACTGGTGGCCCCATGCTCCCTCAGGAGCGGAGAAGAGAAATATATAGCTCCAAGTGAGCCCACGTGCTCTCACAAACCATTCTACACATAACCATAATTAAATAATAATAAAATGGACATAAAATAATATTCAACTATCTGTACAACAAATACTCTCAATAATGAGAATAAACCACCACCCCGCAACTGATCCATCTCAATACTTGTTCCTGCACTATGAACATGTCGTAAGTGACGTCTGGCCACAAGCGTGTCGTATATGACCCCTGATGACATTGGGAACTCATCACATGAAACACATTGTTACAGAAACAACCCTTGTAATAGCATAGAAATGCTTCTTGTGGGCTTGCGATGGACACCAGCCGCATTGGTGTTTCCATGCTCCACCAGGAGCAAACAGAGAAACACCTGTCTCAACGTGCCTTATGCACCCTGGCGTGGCTCTAATCTCACCAGAAATCTAAATGATTATCAAAGTAAACCACTAAAGATATACAGTAGAATAATCAATAAACGCGAAATACACTAAATTACTCTTACATTAAAGAATAAAATATAACTACTCTTGACTTAACCACTAGAACTAAAGTCATCACCACGTGGCCTACCGGCTGCCATCTTGATATTTTTGCTAACAGGTTGATATCTAAATTCACGTGAAATAGCTTCATACCATATTTGCCTTTCTGATAAACGAAATAATCGCTCTTAAACTTTCACATCTATCTATCTATTTAATTCACTAAACATTAAAACAGACTCGTGCTGAATATAATTTCAGACTTATAGAACACGAATGCTAAATTCTACAAAATGCGCTAAGAATTACAGCTCACGTGCTCTGGTCCATCTGCTACCCACACCGGTCACCTCGTCTCGTTTGTTCTCTCGTCTGGACTGATACTTAGAAAGGCCGCTGCTGGCCATCGCATGCTTTATATAGGCACTAGGCTAATCACTCAACTTACTGCGCGCTACGCGTATTAATTTGGCCGCATAAATAACACTCGCGATATTTGCTTTATTAAGCACGAAAACACAGATACGGCCCACAATTATCAAATATAACACATCACAACTAATTCTTAGGCTTTATTATGGCCTAAACTAATGTATCTTCATGAAGACTTTTCACATCCCAGAGTGCTGCGCGCACATCGAAAATATATGGGCGATAAATATGCCTTGAACCTGAAGGGGGAAGCAAGGGTGTCTTTACGTGAAGGGGGAAGTCGGGTGTCTTTCCGTGAAGGGGGAAGCCGGGTGTCTTTCCGGCCCTATCACAGAAAGACCGACGAAATATGTCTTTATCTTCTATCCATCATGTGTAAATTTTTGTAATTGACTAGAATTTATTTCACGGGTGAATAAGAACGAGAAGATAAGCGTTACACTTGTGTATTCTAATCAAATCTTATAACCGCGTGAATAAGAATAATTATACCGTTGCGCGGGTTTGGATAGAATATTATATTGTGGTTAAATGTTTGTATTTTCTTCCTAAAATCTAGTACGGGTCACAAACCTTAACCTACCAGCGGCCTTAACCTGAATCTGAGAATAACGGATCTAAGTCCAACAGTACAAAGAAAAAAACAGTCTTACATAAATAGATGGTCTTCAAGGTTGATCTGTTTGGCCTCTTGTTTCACCAAGAAAGAGAGAGAGTACCAACAAAAGACTATAACATAAATTGTAACTGGACCTGTAGATATCCAGATTTTTTTTCTCCATTTTTTCATTTACATTCAGCCAGCAGTGGCGAAAGTATCAAACATTAACATTTCCCGACTATCGACCATTGTGGTGTAACGAGGGTTTTTTTCCCAGAGAATTACATACTTGACCTTCTCTCTAAGCATTGGAATTACAAGCTACTGACACTGTGAACATTATTATTTTCCTAACTGGACTAATTGAAGTGACATAAGCAGAATCGTAGTAACAGTAACGAAGTAAGCGTTCCCCGAATAAGAGGAGTAATCACTATTTGAGGATCTGGGGGCTTATTTTGCCAAAATAACCCAAACACTGGATTTGCTGCTTATACCACGAAGATATGTTTCAGACGTTGTTAATCATCAATTAGGTAAGAATGAACCAACGTGGTCACAGGGTGTCTGAAGCGAGAGAAAGAAGGAATGACTAATTCTTCTATTGTAAGTCATTGTAATCACTTTGTTTTATTTTTTTCTTCTCATGTTTGCTAATACTGTTCATTTCAGGATAGATTAAATTAGAAACTCTGTTCTTTACAGTATAGTCAAATGCTATACCATAGTGCAAATCTTTTCACCTTTTGGGGTTTAATATCTTCTACTCACGGGATCTTGTTTCAATAGAGAGAATTGCACGTAAGGGTCTATTTCTTTAGTATTTCTGTAACCTATAATTTTATTCTATTGCTATTTGATATTAGATGTTGTGAAGTTTTCTTTATGATAAATAAACTTAACATAAAACTTAATTACCGTGTTGGTCAGTGTTATGTGTAAATTTCATAACATTTGTTGTCGCTGTTCACTTCCTTATTGATGTGTTTAGATACCGTTGTCTTGGTTTCAGGAAGTGACGTCATTACGTCTGCTGGCCACCTTTGCAGGCGTCTAACGTTCTAAGTCGGCCAGCAAAGCGTGCATTTCTAGACATTCGATTGTGTGGCCTTCAATGTGTCGGACGCTGGTCCAACTTCGCTCCAGAGAGTTATGTAATTTGCCTTCCATCTTCATTCTGTTGTACCATCACTAGATTACCCATACAACGCCGTAAGGTAATGCTAGATATTATATGACAGATTTGAAAAGAATGCTGATTAGTACGTGAGTGACCTATTATGCAATAAACTGTGTGAAACTGCCTTCGACATGTTTCTTAGTACAAGACTGTACTACACCATTATAGACTATCATAGAGATGACTTCTATAAATGCACATACTCTCTTTGATAATTTAAATGGAGCTGTAGCATGTTTAATAAATTATATTGTGAATCGTCTAACCTGGCCTGTGGACTATAATTTATCTTTCAAGTGTGCGGTCTCTTTGGGCAGGGACTTGAAAAGTGGTCATATCTCCAGACATTGGCATCTTCAGCAAGTGTCCCATATAATTAAATGAAGGCCAAACCACAACTACATTGTGCTAATATCACTGAAGCCCGAAGTACCGTATCAGTCAGCTCGTCCCAATATCCCTACTCAATTAATATAGTTTTCACGTTTGTGCGTCTAATTGTCGTCACTTATCTGTGTGTGTGTGTGTATGTGAGTGGTTAATAGTGTATATATTAATATACATAGAAAGGTAAACGGTCTGATAAACAAATTTAATTCGTAGAGATAGTCTGGACTAGAGTATCTTCTCAATCCAGGGACAGACTCTACCTTTTCACCATTTCACTCGTGAAATCTATTACTTTACCTTATCTCTCACTGAGTTATCACCTTCTCCAGTTCTATTTAGACGGGACTAGCATATATCTTAATCACCTATCAAAAATCTACGACACTACACTTGAATACGACTGTCAGAAGTCGGGAATGAATGTTTTTTTTTCACCACCCCAGTGGGCTGATAAAAATTGAAACAATATTGCTGGGTTTGAAAAATCCAGTTAAATTTTACCCGTTAAAATGTTTCTCATGTATCGTTGCCAAATATTTTCTCACCAATGAAGTTGGTGACGCACAAGCCAAGAAAAGACAACATTAACCAATCAGTAAAAAGAAAAGACCAAAAAGACCGCTGGACGCCCTTGATCAGGTCTGCTAGGAATATATAAAAAACATTTATGGAAAAATGCTACTATTCTAAATAGCTACATATATGCACACAGACGGGGACAAGACGATCTATTACCCACTCCGTCAGTCCTGATTAAATTTAAAAGGCACACGGTGTCTTTAGCCTACCCTATCGCCCGTCGCTAGCGCTGAGTTTTCAGGTCGGATGGAGTTATGCACCTCTCCCCGCCCCTTGCTCGCCCCGGCAGTCAGCGTACAATGTTAATTATTATTTAATTATCCATATGCGCACTTACACAAAGTGTCGCCTGTCGTTAATAGCGATTAAATTGGTCGGCGTCTGATAGTTTATTCATATGATATTAAATAATAGTCACTTATAATAAATACGCACAATGAAATAAAACGTGAATTCTTTTCTGTCACTATCAGTCGCGCCTAGCATTTAAACAGTCAGCTAAAACTGTCTCTTCTTGTGTGAGAAAGCGTGTGGTGAAAATTAACATGATAACTGAACATCTGGTTTGAAATAGCTACGCGTTATTTTATTTCACTAGTTTTAACGCTAGAAAATCAAAGTGAATTATAATGGTAAAAAATTAACACTTTTAAACACGTAAGCACTCATTTCTATTACCAGAAAATCAGAATGAAAATCCCCACGAATGCTATTAACACATTTTCCACAATGGTTCTGTAACTACGTGCTTAGACTGTCCAAAAGTTCTGAGTGACAACTGATAGCAGGTTTAAGAAAACACAGTTTATATATCATTATGTTTCTCTGATCTATAGATGATGTTACTTTCCGCACTATTGTGTGAGTAACCGAGAATCAGAAACATGAGTTCCCCAGATAAAAGACGGTCGGCCTTTCTCGGGCGTTCGACCGCCATCAAAAGACTTATATCCGTGTAACGGCGTTCTCGATGATTTTTGCCCGTGAATCGACATCAAATCGCTCTCTTGAAAATCCTGGATCTCTCCTCGTGGACTTCAAAGACTCTGTGTTTTTCACGTGCAGTCTGTCAGGTATCGTATGATTGACAGATAAGCTCGCGTGTGAAAACTAGGTAAACAAACCTAATTCGCTACCTGTTATGACTGACAGGTCATGCAGTTTGTAAACATTGCGTTAGCTCGTGTTCACAGAAAAAGAGTTGGGACGAAAAGTACGCTTGTGTAAGTAAACACAGGTAGAAAAATGCGTGATTTTGCTAGCAAATCGTAGAACGCTGCGAGGTTACAAGCCTGTCAGATTACTGTAGTTCTCTTTCCATTATACGTCACATGGATTAAGAATGCTTTTATGAGTAATTTCCAGCGGTTTGTTTGTTGTTTATTTGTTTTGATTGTTTGTTTGTTTGGTTTTTTTGGTTTTTTTTTTGGGGGGGGGGGGGGGGGGGGAAGGGGGGGGGGGGGGGTGTTATATACAGCTGTAGACACCAAAAATAATTCTTTTGAACATATCACGCAGCAATATTTGAAACTTTCTTAAGAAGTTTAAGTACAATATATTCACTGAATTCACGCTAGCAATGTTCTATTTTATAAAGATACGTTAGAGTTCTGTGCATTATATTGCGTTTATGATGATTTGTCTTTTAAAATATCTAGCATTTTTAGGACCCACGGCAGTCAGGTTGCGCTCTCACAGGAGCTGCATGCCTCGATGGTTAAGAAGACTTGCCCTAAATGAAAGTGACTATCCAATACCCTTTCTGCTCCTATCTTTACTAGCAAATCCTTGATGCAGCACATCTATTTCTTGTATGTTGTGAAATGGTCATTGCGATACATCTATGTGCTTCTATGGTGATTTCCATATCATCTTGTATACATTTTTTTCGTGAAAAAAAACGGTTTCTCTAATGATCAGTTCGTTTAAATTGCAGAACCTTTTTTTCATTCCCGTTTCTTAAGCACAAAGCTAAAGTTAAAGAAAAAGGCCGAAAAAAAAATATATAAAAAGGAATCTCAGACACGTGAGTGCAACGTGCGTTAGCCATTGGTTAAAGACACCCCATGCGGAAGAAAACGGGTTTCAAAAGCGAACTGAAGTTTATCTTCAGACACGCAGGATATGAGCGTAGTAATCTTGATGCTGAGTGCACCTTGGTGATCATGGCTATTGAATTGAGCGGCCCCGTGGGTTGAAACCCTCCGAGAGACGTCATAGACTCTTTTTATAGACACAGCCATCATATTTTTCTGTCACCGATGTAGAACTTATTTCATCGGCTGCAGATGAAAATGGGAACAAAAATAAGTTAGTGACTCGCACGAAACGTCATTCCTGAAAACAAAAACGACTTAGGGAACACAGGGTGCGTGTCTAAATCACATTACGTTGTTTTATTTATTTTTTGCTGTATTAACTGTTGTCGTTAATGTTCAGACGGCTGTGAACCTGAAGATTCCTTAAGTTTAGTATTCACGTCTGTGGGCAAACTTGGGTGATATTTTGAACACTTTCTGACTTTTCTGAGTCCGATGGGAGAAAAGAAATAATCTTAGGGTAGAACTGTGAGGATGGGAAGTTTTAATTAAACCCTGTAAGGCTTTTGCTAAATCATCACGTCGAGTAATATGAAGGATGTGTTACGGGAAAGGGGTAAAGATATACTCATTCATTTAGTGCCGATTTAATCCCTGTGGAGCATAGGCATTCGTCAAATTCAAGTCAAACCTTCAAATTCTATACCATGCGTGGAAGCCCTGTCTTTTTCTTTCTTTATCTCTTTGAAGTCTGTCACAAATGCCATGTGACAAATGTCATGTGACAAATGCCAGGTAGTCACACCACGAAATAAAATAAAGGCTTCGAAATTTTTTTTTTCATATGTAGTCTCTCTCTCTCTCTCTCTCTCTCTCTCTCTCTCTCTCTCTCTCTCTCTCTCTCTCTCTCTCTCTCTCTCTCTCTCTCTCTCTCTCTCTCTCTCTCTCTCTCTCTCTACGTCTCTTACCATGAATATTCCACAAAAAAGGCTTGCTTGCAGTGTTATCAACTTATTTCGTCATAACGTGTCATGTCCAACACTAACGTTTTTTTACCCTCACCTCTAGTTCCGTGGGTATGTCTGCTTCTTTCCATCAGCGCCCTGTTAGTCGTCTTGTCATAACATTTGAATCTTTCCATTCTGCATGAGCACCTATATATGACTGTGTTGCTGCTTTGCGTTTTTCTCCATGTTCCAATGACATACTAAAGGATTGCCGTAACATTAAAGTTGAAAAATGTTTGGACGATTTATTTTGATTTCCATATAATTTCCAATGCAATGAAACCTCATCTCGCCTTTTTGTATTCTCAAAATTTTTAAAATCACTGTCTGTTCCTCCAACTTTGTATATGTTCCTGCCATGATATATGTATGATATATGTATGATATCAATCAATCAATCAATACCCTTTAGCTCCCCAAGGAGCATAGGCCTTCAACAAACACATGCCAAGTCTTCCTGTCCTGTGCCATCCGCTCCAGTTCTTTCCACGTTTTCCTCATCATTTTCACCTCTGTATCCAGTTCTCTTCTCCATGTGTTTGTTGGTCTACCTCTGCCTCTCTTTCCCTGTGGATTCCAGAACAAGGACTGCCTTGTAATGCTATCAACAGGTCTCATCAATGTGTGTCCTATCCATCGCCAGCGTCTTCTTCTAAATTCTTGTTCCACTGGCACTTGTCTGGTTCTTGTCATCAATTCCACATTTGTGACTTTGTCATACCATTTTAGTCCTTCTATTCTACGCAAGCACCCGTTTATAAAAGTCTGTAGCTTTTTGGTTGTTGTTTTTGTTGTTCTCCGTGTCTCAGAGTCATACAATAGGACTGACGACATTTGAGTTGAAGATTCTTATTTTCATGTTGGACTTGATTTTTTTGGTTCTCCATATGTTTCACAATGAAAGCTTTTCTTGCTTTTTGTATTCTTATTTTGATATCAGTGTCTGTCCCTCCAAATCTGTCTATATTACAGCCAAGAAATGTGTACGATTCTACATCCTTTAGTGGTGTATCTTCAAGTTCGTGTTATCATTTCTTGCATTTATTCTCATAATCTTTGTATTTTCCCTGTGTATTTTCAGGCCCACTTGTTGTGACCTCTCATCGAGAATTTTCATTTTCTCTTGCATCTGATTATGGTTATGGGACAAAAGAGCCAAGTCATCTGCAAAATCCAGATCATCAAGCTGTTTAGTCAGATTCCACTGGATTCCATTTCTGTTTTGTGATGTCGACGTTTTCATAACCCAATCTATTGCTGGTAAGAAAAGAAGTGGACACAAGAGGCATCCCTGTCTCACTTCCGTTCTAATCCTAAACGGTTTTGTAAGTTGTCCTTCATGAAGAACTCTGCATGTCATGTCTTCATACGTCTTCCTTATTAAGTTGATTATCTTCATGGGAACTCCATAATGCCTCATCAATTTCCAGAGTGATTCTCTGTTTACACTGTTAAATGCCTTTTCATAGTCCTCGAATCCGATGTATAGCGGTTATTCAATTCCAGACTTTGTTCAACTATTATTCTCAATGTAGCTATCTGGTCTTGTTCATCTCTCAGTTGCTTGTCTATGGACTCTTTTAATCTCTCAAGGATGGTTCTGTTTAATACTTTTCCTAGCACTGATAGTAACATTATTCCTCTATAAATTGTGCACTCTTGTCTCTCTCTCCCAGACTTTGCCAAGTAGTTTGTATAATATCTCTGTAGGGGAATCAATATCTGTTTTGATGTCCTCTGCTGGAATTCCACCTGGACCAGTTGCTTGTCCATCTTTCAGAATCTTTATGGCTTTCTTTATTTCTTCTCTACTTGGTCGTTCACAGCTGATTAGTAGCTCCTCTTCTGCTGGTTGGATGTCTGGGGGATTAGTTGGAGCTCGTCTATTGAGAAGTTCCTCAAAATGTTCTGTCCATCTCTTCATTTGTTCTTGTATATTACTAAGCAATTTTCCATTCTTATCTTTTATGAGGCCATTTGCGTGCTTAAATTTCCCTGTTAGCTTCTTTGTGTTGTTGTACAGGTCCCTCACATTTCCTTTGGCTGCAGCTTCCTCTTCTTTCCTTGCCAACTCTTCAGTATACTTCCTCTTGTCTCTTTTGATGTTTCTTCTTACTTCTTTGTTTGCTTCTATGTACACTTCATGAGCTTTGGTTTTGGATCTTCTGGTTTTGCTTCTGTTTAAATCTGTTTTCTTGTTTTTCCTGTCTTCTTTCTTGGAAATGGTTTCTGTTGTTTTCCATGCTTTGTGCTGATGTTCTCTTTTTCTCAGTACTTCTTCACATGTCTCGTTCCATATATTTTGTACTTGTTGCCAGTGGTCTTCCGTATCTGCTTCATCTTCCAGTTGTTGGAGTACTTGGTATTTGTTGGATACTATACACGCTAATGTCATTTAATGATGTCTGAACTTCTCTTTAGTCCATATATACTCAATCAGTCTGCCCTTTCATCTGTTGATATCCATGTTTCTTTCTGTACTCTTTTAAGTTAGATTTTTCTTTTCGTGTACCAAGTTTATCCGAAGCACAGACCTTAATAAACAATTCATGTTTGTTCGTTGTTTCTAGTCCACGTTTTCAACGATCTCTTCAAAAACTGTCACATATGTTTCTATCTTTGCATTTAGGTCACCCATTTAGATTTTACTGTAATTATTTCTCTTTTTTATTAGTGATATTTTGAAGTCTGCTGTAAATTGTTTTTGTTTTTAACTTATTCTTCTGCTCTATTAGTTTACGTATAACATTGAATGATATTTAAGTTCATTTTTCTTTTGAAAGTAGATCGTCGCTGATATTAGCTTGTGTCGCATTGCTTTACATTATATAAGGACATTCTACGCTCCCTGTGAAAGCATTAGAGCAACGCCTCCACTATGAGGTGCGCTTTCTTCCTTGTGTCATGTGAATATTTCTATTTCTGCAGTGTTCAGTTTCTTCTTTCCTTTACCTTTTTATCTTGTTTCACACATTCCTAGGATTTCAATTAGAACATTTCTGCTGCCACCTGTGCGGTTCTTCCTTGTTCGCTTAGAGTCCAAACTTTCCAGGTGCCCAGTCTGGAAGTTCTACTAGGTTAAAGCAGATAAGCCAGCAGCCCAGACTGCGTCATGAACCTCAATAGTGGAGGGTCTCCTTCCGACCTTAATGGCTGAGTTGAATTACTTAAATTACTTGTTTCGGATGACTTGTTAATATTTATAACTAACTTTTATGCGGCACTTAGGCAACCTTACAACAACTACAACAAAAATAGAGTGCCTAATTTAGTCTGGATTGCTGGCACCAACCACAACCTTTCAGCGAAAGAAAATGAAAGTGCCTCAGTTTATCTGGTCCCTTTCCTGTAGAATGAAACACTAGAAGTGATAGACTTCCTGGAGACTCAAACACAAGACCATCCGAACGACCATACCACCTCGCTACGGGAGTGAATATTTATTGTATAACCTACAAACACGTCGAAAAGTCAGTTCCACATGAGCCTGTTCTGAGTTGTGAATTGATACCTAGAAAATTCTGGAAAAGAGCTTTAGATATCGGAAATTGGGTTTTATTATCTTGAATTTACTGCATCATATATCCTAATTATAACCCACCAATGGTTTAACGGGATACTTTGTCTTTAAAAAAAACAAAACAGTTCCACATTTTAAAATGTTACACAACTCACAGGGAAGAACTTTTTAATCTGTAACTAAATATCATCATATTAAATTACGGGTGCTTACTGATGTCATAGACCATGTGACACGTGTTTGTATGTAAGTGCGAGGCTGTTTGCTGCAGCATTTTTTTCAACTCACGTATGTATGCTTATATGTATGTATGGACTATTCGTTGAGCGCGGAAATCAACTATGTTATTTGGCCATCATACTGATAACTGCTACATGCAAAAAGGTGCGTAGATCTATATCTTTTGGGCTGAGGAAATTTCAAGCCAGAGTATTATGTAACTATTTTAGTACCAAGCAATTGTAGGATTGTACAGAATAATAAATACAGACTTTCAAAAAACAGGTGCTAGCGTACAATAGAAGGATTGAATTGGTATGTCAAGATCACCAGTGTGGACCTGATGAAAAGAGCCACACAAGTGTCATTGGAACAAGAGATTAGAAGATGATACTGGCGGTGGTTAGGATACAGATTGATGAAACCTGTTGATAGCAATACAGGCAATCCTTGCTGTGAAATCTCCAGGGTAAGAGAGGTACAGAGAGACAAAAGAACGCACGGAGAAGAGAACTTGGGACAGGCATGATGGGGGTGAAGAGGACATGAAAAGAGTTGATGGCACTGGATAGAAGACTTGGTATAAGTTTGTTGAAAGATGATGATGATGATGATGATGATGATAATGGTGATAACGATGATGATGATGATAATGGTGATAACGATGATGATGATGATGATAATGGTGATAACGATGATGATGTTGATGATAATGGTGATAACGATGATGATGATAATGGTGATAACGATGATGATGATAATGGTGATAACGATGATGATGATGATGATGATGATGATAATGGTGATAACGATGATGATGATAATGGTGATAACGATGATGATGATAATGGTGATAACGATGATGATGATAATGGTGGTAACGATGATGATGATGTTAATGGTGATAACGATGATGATGATAATGGTGATAACGATGATGATAATGGTGATAACGATGATGATGATGATGATAATGGTGATAACGATGATGATGATGGTGGTGATAACGATGATGATGATAATGATGATAACGATGATGATGATGATAATGGTGATAACGACGATGATGATAATGGTGATAACGATGATGATGATAATGGTGATAACGATGATGATGATAATGGCGATAACGATGATGATGATGATAATAATGGTGATAACGATGATGTTGATAATGGTGATAACTCGCAATGACATGTCATTGGGCCAGAAGAGCTGGAAAGCTCGAGTGCCGCTGGTTAGAGAAAAAAAAAATGGTGTATTTTATTATATCTTATCAGTATCTGTCAGTTTATACTGTGGAGAATAAAGGTTCTAGTACTTACCTACGCACTTATGTATCTATATATGCACGTATGTACGTAAGTGTGCATGCGTTTGTAAGTATCACAAGCGAATTAAAATTATAAACGAAACCATAAAGCGTCTAAGCACTCAGAAAAGTAATACGGCCATTCTTTGACATTTATTGAATATGACATTATGACAATCGATGCTTGCAACGACTTTTAATATAGAAGCTGTATGTCTGGCGCGATGAACTGTTAGAACTGTGTGAAAGTTGTGCTCTTACCATTGCATGGGAACTTGTGTTTAATACTGTTTTTATTGTGTGTTTTTATATTGTGGATTTAAATACTTATTTACTCTTTTTCTTTTTTTCATGTCACATTGGTTGCTGCGCTCTTTAGCTTCGTCGCTCTTTAGCTTTGTCGCTCTTTAGCTTTGTCGCTCTTTAGCTTCGTCGCCATTAATCTTTTCTCTGTCATCATTCCACCTTTGCATATTTCTGTAACGGCTTCTTTTTTTCACTTAATTATCTGTTCTTTATATATCCTTTTTCCACCCGCTCTTATTTTATGACATACTATAAAGATCTACAGTACTGGAATTTCTGGAAGGCTGATATCAATCTCGCCGTTACATAACGGATTGCCAAATATTTTCACAGCACACGTGTGTAACCTACAGGCTACCCGAGGGTTCTCATTGTAGGCGAAATACATCGAATTGTCACGGGTTGCCTTCCCTTGCTCCGCAGTGATGGTCCAACAATAGCCAAAACCTAGAGTATCTAATGTGTCTTCAAAGGTATCTACCTTCGCACAAGATTACTCTTGTCAGATATGCAGATAGGAGAATGATGATGCTTCTACCTCGACGGAGTCTTCACAAAATATTTCAGAAGTAAAGAACAATGCTGAATGTGTCTTAGCTATGTTAACTTTTATCTGCCCGCCGTCTTTTGTGAAGAGGTATTATATAATTTAATTTAGCTCGTACAAGCCCCCAACTGAATTAACAGTAAAGTTTTTCTTGTTGGCTCTATATTGATATAGATTAAAGATACTGAATAATGCGTGTGCGCTTCTCTCTGTAATAACTAAATCAATTATGAATTTGTAAAACAACATATAACAAATTTATTGATCAATTACTTTTGAACAACTGTTAAAAATTAGAGCTGGTGATTAATAAAATGTAGATACCTTCCAAGAAATATGTCGGCTTTAGAAAGCTTATTGTGAAAAGAAAAACAAAGTTCTTCTGTAGTAACCTCCTAGAAATGTCACTAAGCTGCCAAAACGCTGAAGTGTTGATGCTGCTGTTTCCGTCAATTTGTCTCTGTGGCAAAGGGCACGTCTCCAGATCAGTTCAGGAGGTAACCTCTTCTGATCAAGGCAGGTATCTTCACCACCCGTGGAACGCAGGTTTCCAGTGTCGATCACAAGCGTTGAGCCAGGGTATAGTAGTACAACTGGTATCGTAGAGTAGTATCATAAATGGTCTCTTCGATTCGTACCACAAACCAAACTATTTGGGAACTCTCGACTTCTTGCTCAGTAGAAAAGTCTTGGCAACTTGATAAGGGTGCCTCGAATACGCGTCAGGGGCATTGTTTCAAGTTATAGTCCCTCTGTGACTTTTGTGAGTAGATTCTGTAAGAGTCCTGTTTCCATATTAACAGGTAAATCTTCTTCGCTGTAGTGTTCAGAAGAAGTTTCGATACTTGTTTTGTCCGGTCCTATAAGGTCAGAATCATAACTCTATTCTTTTCCTGGCTTCAGTTTGAGCTGTCTACTTTTGACGATTCTGGAATGCAGTGTATTTTAGCCTCCGAATTTGCTAGGTTGTATTGCAGTTTTCCTGCCTACGCTTCCACTTGGCGTTTCTGAATAAACTTCCAATCAGAGTAATTGTTTATTTCTGATTCTCAAATGATCCAATCCATGGGCTAGAATGTAGTGTGTCAGTGTGGCAGTTATTTTACTTCCCCCTCGTGTTTTAAAATATCATTTTAAAATTTAAACATCTGAACTTTTCTGCCATATATGGCCCGACTTCTTCCGTCTCTCTTAGATAACTTTTCAATTACGATTTCTAACCTCGCCTGCAGATAGGGTGTTCGCTAATTTGTTTATCCAGACAGGTTTCTCTGTAAAAATTACACAGACAATGTCTGGACGGAGGTGAGTTAAGCAATTCCTACCTGTGCATTCCTCGTCCCCAGAAGGATAAGCTGCGACATATCGTAGACAATATCTGGTCTTCCTTTTGTATTCTCCGCCACAGTGTCTGAACCCTTTTGTAACGAACAATGCCCTCAGACCGGCATGTGTGTCTTGTCGGAAAAGTCAACAATCATTTTCCCGTTGACCGGAGGAAGCAAATGTGGTTCAACAATTTAGCCGCCCTGATGTAAAGGTTACAACGTTGCGCTGGCAACCAGATATTCAAGGTTCAAGCCCGTGCGTCAGCATTTGAAGAAGTGTTAACGACCGGGATTTTGACTGAATATCCTGAACGGCTCCTGAGATAAACCCTCTGTGGATGGGAAGGAGCGAAGCTCCTGTCCGGGTTGGAAGGAAAGTCCACAAGCTCCCCAGCCTCGCAATGGCATGTCATTGGACCGAAGGGCTGAAAGCCAAAGTGCCGCTGGTTAAGGAAATTAAAAAAAAGCGATTATAATTAATCTTTAAGGAGGGTCAAGTAGCCGTGAAATAATACTATCGCAGTATGAACAGAGGTCAACAAATCTAAGGCGCGACAATGGGGCAGGATTCTGTGCGAAAAATGAAGAAGTAAATGGATTATTGCAGAGACAGAGAAAATGCGAAAAGGCGAACGACCAGTTGTGGGACACGAATGTAGTTTTCGAATACTCGGTGTAACTTTTAGCGGGCTGTAAACATTGTAGTTTGGCTATAAAAGTGAACAAGTTGTAATCTTCAGACTTCGCCCAGATTAGGTACCAACTATCCAACAAGCTGAAGATAGGAACTACCGATGAGTGTAACTGTGACACTGATAAAATGACTGCCGAACATCTACTTCAAAGATGCCCAACATATGAGGAACATAGAAAGCGTGTATGGCCATCACCAGTACCATTCCTGGAAAACTTTACGGAGATACCAACAGCCTCAAGCTGACCATTGCTTTCTTTGAACATATTCAAGTCGAAGTCTGAAAGTGAACCATGAAAACAAAACTGACTATTAAATGCTATATACATATGAGTAGAAAGGTGAGTATCTATTTATTAATGTCTAGCTGCTAAAAAAATACCCGCACAAATATGTTCCCTGAGAAACAGAAGGCTTCATTATGTCCATCATCATAACCATTGCCCTTCAGTACTCTAAGGAGCAAAGGATGCAAACGAGAGCTACAAAACACAAATACACTTACATACTTAGGAAGCCTAGTAACACCAAGTGGCGGAACAACCAAAGACATCAGTAACAGAATGAATAAAGCCAGAATAGCCTTCGCCAATCTAAACGACTGTTTTTGAGACAATGCTTTTGTAACAACTATCGTTCTGGAAATCTTACCAGTACAGTAGGAAAATTAACTTTAAAAAAAATACGAGAGCGGAGTAATTTCTGTATTTCTGTATGGTACAGAATGCTGGAGAGTAACAGAAAAGAAAAAGTCCAAACTGTCCTCTTTCTTCACAGCTTGCCTACGGAAAACTCTTCAAATTTTTTGGTCGAACACCATCACCAACCAAGAACTGCTAACTCGGAACCACCAAGAAGACATGCGCACCATCATAGCGGGTAGACGCTGGAACTGGGTTGGCTACATCCTCAGAAGAGACCCTGACACCATCACCAGAACTGCCATGCTATGGACCCCAGAAGGAAAGCGAAAGCAAGGCCTGCCAAAGCCACCTGGCGGAGAACTGTGGAGACACATATGCTAAGCATGGACCAGAGCACAACCTCATATTAATCATCATTTACGACGTGCATGAAGGAGCTGCAGTTCTATTCTTTCTTTGTCTTCAGAGAGGCCCCCGGGAATTACACGGGGCTCTTTGGGTTATGACTAGTGTCATTTCACACCGACAACGTGCAACTATGGAATCATAAAAATTCTTAATATTATCTGCCCATGAAAAACAGCGCAAAGAAAATAAAAATATTAACGATGAACGAAACGCTAAGAAAGTTGATAAAACTAAATCAAAATAGGGTGCTTGAATTGATGATGGACCATAAGCCTGCCATATTTGTTATTGTTATTGTTAATCTTAATCGACGTTACTGCATTCCGGTAAACAAATAGGTGCTCAGTCTATCTCAGAAACTGAAGAGTATGAATGTTGTTTGTTTCTACAGTATGCTGCTTGTATATACGCGTACATCTGATGCATCATCTCTTACTCCCTGCCCAGCTAGTCTTATGTCTGATGGTAAAATTCTAGCAGTCTTAGCTTTATGACGAATTTGTTCATGTGGGTCCTTGCACAGTTATTATTATCAGCTGCCATCTCCACATCGAATGTCGGGGCTGTAATGGATCTTCATTGTCTCTTGTCTTGATGATACACTCAGATAGATTCTTTGCTGTCCATCTCTTGATGCTATCTTTCCACTTACAACGCTGATTTCCTCTTATCCGTTTTCCTTCAACTTTTCCTTCCATTATTGTCTTCAGAAAGGCGTTATTTCTTCTTATGTGGCCAAAATATTCTGGCTGCTAAACTTTGATCTCAGTTATTAATACTCTTTTCATTCCAAGCTTTTCTGGGACACTATTTATTTGTTTTCTTCTTTTATGTGCGATACGCCTCATTCTTCTATACAGTATATCCACATGTCAGGTGCCTCAAATTCTTCTATACAGTATATCCACATGTCAGGTGCCTCAAATTCTTCTTCCAACTACTAGTTCATTGTCCATGTTTCTCCACCATAGAGCAGTGTTTCTCAACCAGGGTTCCATAGAATCCTAGGGATCCGCGAGAGGTCGTTATGGATTCTGCGCGAGATAATGATTGAAAATACAATTCTTTTTTTTTTAAACTTTGTGCGTTGGGCAATGTTA